>JANKOD010000007.1:8936803-8955201 GCA_026284645.1 Erythroxylum acuminatum
ATAAAAAAGCCAAATAATATTATATAAATCTCAAAATAAATATCCAAGTTGAGTAAATAGTTAAATACATAATAAACATGAAGATGACTTTGTAGATATTGTAGAAATTATGTGTAAAACATAAGGGTAAAAGGGACTAAAAATAGGTTCATTAATTGATCTAAAAAATTTACCTTAAAAACACCTTAAAAACACTTTTTGAAAATCTCCAAATTTAAACTTCTTAAAAAGCTGTATTTTGGTTGTCAAAAAAGTCATCTATATTAAAGATGTGTTTTTTTTTTATTTTACAACCAATCATCCACTTTTCTTAAAAAAGGTTTACGTGATAGAGAAAAGTGCTTATTAGCCTCTCAAAAGTCCACCTAAACAGGCACTTAATCTAACTTCAAGCTACAGACATATTTATAAATATATAATTCTTTAAAGTATTCTTAAATGATTCAGTCTTATGCTACATAAAAAGAAATTACTTTAATTGTTATTTGACTTTTTTCTCCTTTTTTATTTTTTGGGTATATTGGGCATTGGTTTTTTCTCCTTTTTTAGTGTTTTCTTTAACTAACATGCACATGAGCTGTTGTTGTAATAGATTAATGGGTCACGTTGGAAGTCGTCTTTATAAAGCAAAATTGATGTTGATTTTATTGTTTATGATTATTGTAATGTAAATGTGTAAAACGAAACCAAAACTTTGAGCCCCCACCTAGAGAAAAGAATACCCTTCCATGACATAACGTGACAAACAATAAGCCCTTTTTCTAAATAAAAAAAGTATTAAATGCTCCATTGTATTTAATAAGCACTTATAATATTCTGCTCTCTCGTTTTAATACTCAACAATGCCCTGTTTCAAATGGTCCTAGTCGTCCAGATATGCATCTTTAAATATGATATGATGTTGATTTTTAAAAAACTTCTATTTTCAATCTTAGCAGTTGAGAAATGGGAACAGTGCCTTCAAATTATAGTTTTACTTTAAACATCCTAGTATAATAAAGTTGAAAGGTTTCTTACCGTATATCTTTTTAGATAACTAACTGTCCTCTTTCTTATCTTCAACTAAAGAGAAGGGCGAGCTGCTAAGAACAAAACAAAAAGAGAAGGATAGCAGTAATAGATTTGCATTACGTGCTTTTTGTATTGTCAGGGATGGTTGTGTTCATGTTTGTATCTTGTGACATAAAATAATGATAGATAGTAGTACATCTTTCTTCTTTTTTTTGGGTTTATCTGAATATTTTGATCCAACTTTGACTGGTGCAATGTACAAACTTGTTTCTGGAAATGCGTTTCAACTTTGTCCACATATATCATTACCCTTTAAACTATTTCAAAAGATTCTTTCTTGGCATATAATTTATCTTCTATCCTTCTTTTGTCAACAGTTGTCAGTTTACTTAAATATTGTGTCAAACATTGCAAGGCATATTTTATTTTAATTTTGTTTTATGTGTTCTCACATCAGATCTTAAGTTTGATCGTGGAAAAAGTCCATTTAAGCAGCTGATTGGCATCATTTCATTTTCATTTTGGTCTTGCAGTAGCCATGACAGGTTCGGGGATGAACTGGTCTTTTTCCAGGAAGGTTTCTTCTGTTCCTCAGTTCCTATCATTTAAGTCTTCAGTGGAAGAGTCTCCCAGAAAGACTATTCTTGATCCAATATCATCTTCTGGCTTTATGACTACTTCTACTCCTGAGGCTTTTGATTCTAACCAGAAACCATATGCTGGCATTGTTCAGGTATATTGTTACTTGTTAGTTATTATTACCATTTAATTTTTGTCTGTAAAACGGAAAAGTTCAGCTTCAAGATTTAATTAAACAAAATTTGATATTTGAGCTCTTAGATAGGAACGGCTATCTGCCATTTATTTCATGCTTAATGCAGCCTCTTCTTTTTTTATATATTCCTTTTGATTTTTTGACATTCAAGTACTATCTCTTCATTGCTTGTTTCTGTCTACTAGAAAAATGTGACTCATGACAAACAAGCCGCAAGCAACCATAGAATGGCAAGCTATGCTACTGTTCATCACTACAAGGCGTATCCAGTCCATCACCCACAGGAAGTGAGGACATTCCCTGTCAATAACCAACAAAATCAAACAATTACGATTTCCATGAGCACTCCTGTTCTGCAGTCCCATCTTGGTTCCTCCGGGCACAATGTGGTTGGTAATCCTATAAGCGCACAACCCCTTGGTGCAGTTCCGGTCGTAACCCCTGTTTCTGTCCTTTCCCCCACGAATTCCATCGTTGGCACCACTGATCTTAGGTATCTAAAACTGCCAAATGCCTTTGTATAGGAGTTTTTAATCTCAGTTTGCTCACCTCAATTTCAATTTCTTGTGTATGAACAGTTCCAAAGCCTCTGTTAATGCTGCTCAGTTAACCATATTTTATGCTGGATCTGTGTGCGTTTATGATGATATATCACCTGAAAAGGTATTTGCTTTGGTGTTTTTTAATCTTTCCAAATCTTATCTTTTTTGTTCTACAAGTGTAGACTAATTCAAACTTGTGAATCCAGGCGCAGGCCATTATGCTTTTAGCTGGTAATGGGGCTTCTCCAACTCGGAACAAGTCAGTTCAAACTACTCAAACACGAGCACCACCAATCCCAAAACCTTCAATTGGTGATTGTTATACAGGAAACAGAAACCTGAATATGCCTTTGTGCTCAGGTCTTGCAAGCCCCATCTCTGTGACCTCATGTAGTCCCAGTGAACTGTCAATAGGGAAGCCAGTAGTAGCTTTAGCATCTTCTGTTAACCAAACAGAGGCTTCGAATCCAATTATTTCAGTAGGACCTGTATCTTCAGCTTTAGTCCCCGCAGGTATAATATTGTTTCTGTAAGGTTTACTCTCTCTTAAAATTGTTTGTCGATAGTGCAGCAGTTTGATATGATACCTGGAACTCATATTTGTCTTACAGTAGCTGTACCTCAGGCTCGAAAAGCATCATTGGCTAGGTTCTTGGAGAAGCGCAAGGAAAGGTACATTTGAAAATTTTAACCACTACATTAAAAAGATAAATTCTTTCCATCTTTTGAGGCTCAAAAAGAGTTAAATTTCTTGGGATTCCAGGGTTATGTGTGCATCTCCTTACAATGCTAGCAAGAAATCACTTGACAGCAGTGCCCCTGGATCCGATTGCACGAGTTTATCAATCAGTTGTTCAAGCTCCAAAAATTAGTTGCAGTCAAAGCCTGAAGACATTAAAGCCAAATTTGAACAGTGAGGAGATATCCTGTTGAAGACATTAGATAGTTTTTAACTTTTTTGTTTCCCCTTCAATTCTTTCAGCATAAGTTTTTAGTCAAGTTCCAACCCTAGATATTTATGTTTTTTACTGTGCAGTATCAAAAACTTAAAATGTTTTTGTCATGATGGGATTTTTGTCACCCGACAAAGCTGTAAACACCTTGTAATTTATGTCAACTGTTTTTGCGGTGTCAAGTAGCTATTCGGTAACATTATTGGAAATAAGGTGGAACTTATTAGGAGGGGACTAGAGATTCAACGCTGTAAAAGACATAAGAAGAGTATTGAGATTAGTTGGAGGTCCAAGTGGACGATTTCAGGATTCAAAGTATGTAAAACATTAGTGGTAGATGTATATATCCCTACTTCTAACAAATTTGAAAATAGGAGACAAGTTTATTAAAGTGGTGAGGACTAGTAGTTTGGGCTTGGTTAAATGTGTGGGCTTGATGAGGATTTAGTATTAAAGGGGCCACAATAAAAAGCTATCCCATATGAAGAGATTGACTCAGTCGAGAAAGTTGATCCATTCAAGTTGTCTAAGGTTATGTTTGGTTAGACGTAAAATTTTTAATGAAATGGAATAGAATGAAATGATTTATAATTGAATGAAATGTAAATGGATGTAATATTAGCAAATTGTTGTTTGGAAGGGATAGAAGGGTTCATAATATAACATAGTGAAATGTTGTTTAGATGGAAAGTTTATAATATAATTTAGTGTCAAGTTATTTATCATTTTACATTTCATCATAAACCCTCTAAATCGGAAGTTTTTCATTTTTATTGTTTAGGATGGAATGAAATGTAATATGAAACCCTACTCTTCCATCTCATTCCATTCCATTCAATTCAATTATAAACCCTCATCTCATACGGTGGAATAATATTACATTCGATTCCATTTCATTAATAAACCTCATAGCCTAAGTTCATAACAAGTCCATGACCTATGTTTGAAAAATTAGGGTTAAAAGGAGGATTGAAGCTCTATCCTCTTTGACCTAGTGTGAGAGAAGCGGTCCCTGGTGTAGGTGGTGATGAGCACTATGTCTAGTGGGAGAGGATGAGTGTTGTGAAAATTTTAACTCACTCACACACATGCTATAAACGAGCTCGTGAACATTAACAACTTAGAGAGAGAGAGAGAGAGAATAAGGAAGGCAATAACATCCCCGTTTTTTCATTGCTTGTAAATTCTTTACAACAGCTACTAAATTACAGCACAAGAAGTTTCTAGATAAGGACTAGTGTCTTCTCTTATCGTATGGTTGTTATAGTTGTCGTTGATATGATGCGTATCTGTTATTTACTAGTATGTAATTTTCGACATCCTTTCCAACTTTCTTCTTCATGCTTGTAACGTCTCGGGTTAATTGTTTATAACATCCCCTCTTTCTTAAAAATCGCCTTGTCTATTAGATTAACTTTTGGGAACCTCTTTTATAAATCGAACATAGTTTCCTATATGGCTTCTTCCTTAGTTTCTCCTTGCCATTGTGCTAATAACTGTGTAACTGCTCGGTTGTGTCACTTAATCATCCTTCTTCCCCACACAGTTTCCAAAAAATTTTCAGTGTTGGTTATTGTGGATGGTAATTAAGTTAATGTTGGTATCTTTTCAAAGATGAACTTCTTCGGTTGGGAAACATGAAAAGTAGGATGAATGGTGGATTCTTCTAGAAATTTTAACGTATAGGCCACCTTGTTGATTTTTGTGACAATCTGATAGGGTCCATAGTATAAGGCTCCAGCTTCTAGTTAGTTCTTCATTGCAAAGAGTGTTGTTTTTATGGTTGTAGCTTCATAAAACCAACTGCCTTACTTCAAACTCTTTTTTTGATCTCTTCTTATCTGCCTATAATTTCATCCTCTGTTGTGCTCTGTTTAGGTCAAATTTTACAATTTGGAGTGCTACCTCTCTCTCCTATAAGGCTTTGATACGAAAATGCCAAGAAAACAAGGTTCTTGAAGCCCTCTAATCCTATTGAATCAAAACCTCAATCTTTCTATTCTAAGAACATACTAGTTCAAACTCCAATTATACGAAATTGAGACCCAAACCCAAAGAAAACAGAAGAATTAAATACGTCACAAGCGATTACCTTGATAAGTGATGCAATCCTTGAAGTAACAACAAGAAGAACACGCCTCTCTTGAAGAGAATATTTCTCAATTTTGTTAATCAACTAATCTGATGTTTACAAGGATAAAATAAAATATTTATACCCTTGCCTACGTCCTAACCCTAAAATAAGGTATCTAATCCGCTTAGGATTGGGCTAAACTAACTTAAATAAGACCAAAATAACTTAAATAAACCTAAGGGGGCAAATGGGCCTAATGGAGCACTTTACTTAGGCCCACACGCTTGGTTGTCCAAAACTAGCTTAAAATAAACTAAGGCAAGTGACTTTTAATGAGTGCACATGCTTATAAATAAATATCCAACCCATAACAAGTCTTTTGTCCCTAATAAATAAAGGATAAATAACAAGCCCAACGTATTAAATTAAGCCCATAAGAATAATTGAACTTGTCTTGAAATTTGGCTAAATATTAGCCCCTCCACACGTCCTCTCTAGAAGAATCAAAAGCTTGACTACTCCACTTGAATTCTCCATGGATGGTTTGGCCTTATCATCAAGGTGAGATGTAATATAACTTTGAACAAACCCTTGAAGTGCTTGCTTAAGCCTTGCTACATATTGCCTTGTAATAGGTCCATTTGGCAAAGTAAGCTTGTCTTGGCATGTGACACCTTGATCTCCATTGTTGCCATGGCTTCTTGTAATAGGCTTGGTTTATAAGAACCTTATTAGAATTTCACTCAAAAGAGCTAGATAATGAATTCTTAGGTTATGGAAATTTAAAGAAAGCACTTCAATAACCAAGAAAGAGATTTTATTTTTTAGGTTCCATAATTCTAGATTACGGTAAGTATTTGATCAGAATTTGGAAAATTAGTGAGAGGGGATAATAATCTTTAGAAACTTATTAAACATCAATAGTAGTGTTTAACAATTAAACTTCGGACATAGAGAGAGAGTAGAAGGAAAATGAGGCTAAAGAGTGTGTGAGGCATAATGTACTTTGTATTGTATTCCTTAAAAGGGCAACAAAACACTTATATACAAGGGCTTAGACAATTTGGATCATTCATTCTCAAAGAATTAAGAGTTATGATTGAAGATGCCAAATTAATGAAATGTTGCATTTTTTATAAAACAATTTTAAGGAAGAGTAGAATGCCCATTTGAAGAGAATAACTTCTTTTAATAACTTCTTTTAACTCAAATGAGTTTAGATTATCAGCTTACCCATGGCACACCTTGTTTCCTTCATAAAAAGTGGAGATCTTTTTCTGTAAGAAAAGCACATTTTTATCACATATAGACAATTCATTCAAATCCTATTAATGGCTAAAATTTTGATCTATTTTAAACTTTAGATTTAAGTAACGAATTTTTGAAATAAGGGTGATTCCAATTGTTGTCTTGATGATAAAAAATATATAAATACTAATATTTAATGAAAAGTAAAATTAGAGCAAAATAAAGCCATAAGCTTATGAAGATATTGTATTAAGTTGATAAAGAGAAGACGAAGTTTGTAGCTGATGAAATGAAGATCAAAACAAGAACAAAAAAGGATCGAAGCTTATCAAGGTCATTTCACATTTTGTATTATCATTTGTAAGCTCATTTTGTTAATTTGATGATCTAAAAAGCTCACCATGCATATGAAGTCTTTAAACTCATCAAAAGGCACTGAAGCTTTTGATTTTAATATAAAAGCCTCTTAATCTTTCAAATAATCTTTAAGGAACATTTTAGGAAGTGCTTTAATCATATTTGGATTAAAAAATTTGGTTTTAAGCATTTAAAGTTGTTAAAATCATGTTTTTGAGGTGATTGATCTACCTGTATGGGTTATAGGTTGACTAGTATAGGTTAAAGTTGTTAAATTTGACGTGTCATAAGTTTATAGCAACATTGGTTAATATATTGGTTGACCAATATGTGTATTAGTTGACCATTGTTCACTATGCGCTATATATAGCTGTTGTGATGGCTAGCTTTAGCTGCAATGACTAATTTAGCATAAAAAGGTTATGGGTGTTGTATGCACACATTTCAAAGATTTTTTTAATCATTTGAGTATCATTGTCTAATATTTGTGTAAGTGAGCCATTTTGAGTTATCAAGTGAATATGTGAGATATTTTTTAGGTGTAATCTTTTATTAGGATGTTGGATATTGTACCTAGGAAATGTTCTAAGTGGGATTAAGATTCCTCTTCACCGTGGAAGAAGATTATAAGAAAGCGCTCCTCTTTATCGTGAGAAGTTGTAAAAAGGTCAATCTTCACCTTGAAAGAAAAATTATAGTGAAATTTTAAGAAGAGTCTTGGGAGTCGATATAAGAAACAGTTTTTTGCAAAACTACTATAAATCGATTTGCATTCTCTCCTTTCTAGCCTCTTTAAATTATTGTTCTATTGTTTGATTAATTTATATTGAAAAATTTCCTCACACTTATTTATATTGATTATTTTTAATTAAGTACATTGATTAGAAAAATTATTGAATTTTGTAAACAACAAATTCACCATTATCTTGGCTCACGAAATTTGGTATACTTTAGAAGTTAGACATGAAAGAACCAATCAAGTAAAGGAAAGCATGCTAACACTAGCATGTATAGCAGATTTATTGATATTATTAAAGCTCTTGAAGGTCTTGAACCTATACTAACGTTGAAATGGTTAGAAAGTTAGTTAGGTCACTTCCATTGATGTGGGAAGCTAAAGTGACAGTTATACAAGAAGACAAAATATAATATCACTATTAATATAAGGAACTTATTAGATCTCTCTTCATATGTAACACCCCCTATGCGAAACTTCCTTTATTACATATACAACCATTCTTTAGTCGAAAGACACATCGAAAGGTACTTTTACTCTTAGTTGTTGGCCTTGGTCCTGCAAATGTTCCTTGTACCTCACTCCTATGACCTGGACCTACATAGATTATCACCTATGCTAAGCTTGAAAGCTTAGTAGAGAAAACACTTAGTTTGGATGACCACTCACAGCAGTCATCTGCCAAGCACATATATTCAGAAATATCACAGCTCATATACCATAAATTCACATTCATAAACCAAACATTGATATTTAATGCTCATGTAAACAATTATGGCACACTTAAGCAAAGTACGTAATGCAAATATGCTTCAACATACTATTCATATACCGAAAATGAACATTTATAAGCCAATTATTGATATTCAACGCTCATTAATACAAATTATCAATATAAATGCACATCATTACAATCAATACAAATGCTCTTCAATACCAATTATTCATGTTGTTATGATGTATTTCTTATTTATGACTGTTAAGTTTCCTTTCTGTGTTAAGCCTGTACATTTTTTGTGGGTGTGAATAACGGGTGCCATGGATATTCAAATAAATCAAACTGTGGATACACGAAGGTATCGAACTATGGATACTTGAAAGTATCGAACTGTGGACATCAATGGGGTCAAACTGTAGCAGCTGCACTGTAACCCTATAGGCATGCTCATCTATCCACCACCAAGACAATAGAGCAGGCATGTAACATTTCCTTAAACCATTTGCAAATTTCACAATTCATATATTAAGAAATCATATGATATACATTTCAAGTCATAAAATTTGTATATACATTCATACATGCAAGTCATGGATTACCACCATTATAAGATCAAAATCACACTTTTATAATCATACTATAAACATATAAGTAATGAATATGCATAAAAATCATTTATGTACATGTAAATTTTCTTTGGAATGCATTATACTCAATCTTATATTCCAATTTTTAATCACCCAATTCACATGTGGTAAGACCTATTTCATTTATTTCTAGGTGGTTGAAAGTTTCATACACATTCAAAAAGGTTTAGATAAGATTCGGTAAAAATCAGAAATTAAAAAAAAATCAAAATAGTGCAATTTGAGCTAAACCCTAATGTGGTCTAAAACTAGGCAAACTATCAGTCCAAGAACAAATCACATGAAAAAGTCTAGTTGTTCCTTAATATTTGTATAGAAAAGTTCAGAAATGGGTCTCGTGGTCTTGTAAACATTTTTCCATCTGTGTCTCTAGTTTCCAAAACACCAAAGATCAACCGTTTGGACTTCTAACACATGACCTATAGACCAAATATCACATGCTGCTCCAAAATAGGTGCTAGATCAGGTCCCCATTTTCTATCACAATTTCCAATATCATAAAGCTAGAATTAAGTCAGAGTCTCTCTAGATATTTCTATTTCTATGTTTTATTTTTCATATGAAACTGAAATCACCAAATTTAGAAGTCTATAGGCTGATTTATAACCTAAACAATGTGACTGGTTCAACAAACTCTAGATAAAATTCGACTATATGATAATCTCTTGTCATATTCAACCAATTCTATACAAGATAACACCAAAGCATCATCCCAAAAACCATTCCACATTCAAATGAATCTTTGTACACACTCAAGTATACATAAATATAGAAATTAACTAAGTGAAGTCCTAAACCTTAAAATTGGCAAAGTAGTTCTTCTGATGCTTTTCCTTCCCTTCCTCTTTTGCTTAAATCACCAAGTGAAAAATTATGGGATGAAGAAAGTGAGATGGAAAGGAGAAAAATATGAAGTTAAGCCATCAAAGTGTCATCCATCTCCCTTCTCCATATGCCTTTTCATGAATTTTTTAGTCTTAGACACATGTTTCAATCCCATTGGACCATATGTCAAAATCCTGTTGGACCATGTGTTACAATCCTATTAGACCATGTGTTACAATTATATTGGTCCATGTCTTAAATTATATTGGACCATATGTTCCAATTTTATTAGACCATGTGTTACAATTCTATTGGACACACATGCTTTAATCTTATTGGTATATGAGTTGACTTTAGGAAAATTACATATCAGTCCTTCTTCTTCCTTTAATTCCTACATTAGCCTATGATCTTATCAATTTATTTCATTCCCCTATGTCTTAAGCTTCTAATGGTATAATTTAATGCAATTTGGCTAATTATATTGGGAGTTATACCTCAAAAACTACAGGCTGTTCAAAAATAAGGACAGTAGCCAAAACTCAACTTTAACACAGAATTCAAAACTCTTAGAGACAAAATCAGATTTTGGTTCCTTCATGAAAGTTTTCGAGCTATGTGTTGAATGCAAAACACAGTACTAGTCTTACGCTCAAAATTGCAAGCATACGGCTTGTACTTGTAGTTGAAAGCGGATATCGATCCCACGAGGATTATACTTAGGCACCACTTAATTCAAGTTGTTCTTTGTTTAAAAAATCGTTTCAATCAAATTTAAAAAGATAAGTAAATAAAGAAAAACTTAAAGTAACAGGGGACAATGAAACCCAAACCAAATTCATAAACTAAAACTTGGATAAAATCAAGATTAAACATTAGGACTTGTCATTATCCCTATTTGCTCCCCTCTGATTAACTTATTCAATTTATGCTTGGCCCAAGATTTCCTAAACTTCTAGCTACCCTCTCTCAAGGTGTAACTAAACGTCACTAGTTAAATAAATTAGAATTAACTTTAAGATCTCTCGATGTGCAAAACCTTTCCTAAACATTCAACTAGATATGAAACTATCCTATAAGCAGTTTATTGATCTATTGAAATCTCTTCCTAATAAATGAATAACTTTTTATTTATAGGTCTATTAATTGTCAACTCTCATTGTACAATTAACACAGATTACCAAACTCACTCGCTCGATTTATTGCAAGGTTTAAGCACAATAAATAACATAAACATGTATATCATTAAATCAATAACCAAAGGTTCACAAATAGTTCAACAACAAACCCTAAAAATTGTTTTAGCCAATCATAATGTCCATAACATCCCCAACAATCAAATAGTTCATGATAAACATGCTAGAAGAGAAAGAAATTAAAATAAGACTAGACAAGGTAGCTCCTCCTCCTCTTTGCCCAATCTGGAAAATTTGGATGATGGGGTGCTCTTTGCCCAATTGGGAATGAAACCTTAAATCTCCCTTATCTCTAGGTTCTCAATATGTGTTTTAGCTCCAAGAAGCAAGTTCCACAATCCTCTAGCAGCTCTCAAGATTCTATGTCTTATAAAGTCACGAAAATCTAAAAAAATACATGAAACTTGTGTGTCTCTTCGACTTCTACTTCCCACCATCGTGGGAATTATACTTGTGCTTCCCATAATCATGGGTTAACTTAACAGAAACTTTCTCCATAGATTTCCCATGATCGTGGAAAACATACCCTTTTTCATGATTGAGGGTTCTTGTTTTCCAACAACTCTACTTCTTTTCTCTTCTCTTGGCCCCTAGCTCAATCACAAAGGTGTCTACCCTCCATTCCTACACCAAAATGATCAATTCCTACCCTAAACCAATATCAAACACAAAAGAACAACCATGAAGATGAAACTAAACAAAAACATATAAAACTAGTCCTAAAACACAATAATACTAACCTATCATGCAAGAAACACATACCAAGTACTTAGAAAAACACATACTACTACTCCGCACTTATTGATGCTACAAAAATGTTCTTCCTTTTTCTTTTCTTTTTCTCTTTTCTTTTTCTTTTTTTTCTTTTCTTCTTTTTCTCTTTTCTTTTATATAATTGAAGAAACAACAAACAAAATAGCAACTATATACAATGTGATCAAAGAGTAGAAGTATAACTCAACTCATCTCAGAAAGAAAAAATTTGTACCAAAAATCCCAAACTAGCGCATCACTTAATACTTTACTAAGCTTGTGAATGGGTAGGCTAATGAGGTTTTGTGTTTTGAAATATGAGGTGTTTTCATGAAACAAATGGGTTAAGGCTCAACGGGGCTAACAAGGGTAGGTTATTTAAGCCAAGGGTTATCACAAAAAGGGACTTAATCATTTCTAACAAACATGCATCCAGTAGAATCAAACCGATTCAAAGCAAGTTCTGAAGGTAGTAACCTAAAGGGGCTTCACACACTCAAAGAAATAAGATGACTATAGATGGAGTCATATAAGCTCAATCCTTACATTGGATCAAATGAAAATTCATGATGCATCTCTATACTACCTTATTATTCAAGTGTCACATTTTAAGTAAGCTTATGCAACTAACTATTTTTCATCACTCAACTTGATTCACTCTCTACTCAAGTAGTCTAATCTAAGTTCGAGCATGCATTCAATCTTATTCCAACTAGCATGACATAATGTTGACAAATATGGAATGTATACAGATATGGAATGTAGATAATTAGGATTCTACCGTTATTATTCTTTCTTAATTAGTTCTTCCTTAATTAGGATAGCTTTTCCTATATATTCATGTGTATATGTCTTGTAAATCAATACATTAAAGAATGAAATTCTTCACATAATCTCATGGCAAAACACATAAAAATGATTTAAGTGTGGTTCCATTGCTTAACACAACACAACTTCAAACAACAACCTAATATACCTAAAAAACGCATCCTAAATAGTAAATAAACAAATTTAAACGATGCAATTAACAAGGCAAATGTCACCTCCCTACATTTAGACAACACATTGTCCTCGACGTGACAAGGTAACCACAAAATAAAATCAAAACATCAAACACAACATCAACTAAGCAATCAAATAACACAACTAACAAAGTAAATAAAACAATATAAAAAAATGAAGGGTAAGAAGGCTTATGGGGATTAAGGTGGTGAAGGCATAGGAGAGGGGACTTCAATGTTCTTTGTATGGAAGAACTTGAGGAACTTCTTCACGTACTGCTGATCCTTGTGTACTTGTCACATTTGGTTTCCGAGCTCATTGATCTACAACATCATTTGTTTTTAATTTGTGGCCATCTGGTCAAGAATTTGCTGAAACTGGTCAACATTTGTTGCTATTGTTGGTTCCTCTTCGACTACTTCTTCTCAGGCTACGGTGGCAAGTGAGAGGTGGATGGTTGAGATATGGTTGCGTTATTGCCCTTCTTATTCTTAACCGCGATATGCATCTGAGGATTTCGGAGCTTCATAAAATGGAGCTCCAAAATTTCAAAGCATCTTAAATATGATATGTCAAAGATATCATAGTTAGTAGTACTCGCAGTATCCACATCAAGATGATAAAATGAAGCCAAAGCAGTGACAATATAAGCCACACCAAAATATGAGCTTTTCTTATTAACGCAACTTACAATAGACTTAAAAATACGATACGACGTATTTATTTTAACTTTGCGATCCATGCACCAAAGAAAGAAAAGTTCTTTAGTAGAATACTTATTGCTTTCAGTTTTATTAAAGACAATTAAGCACATAAATTTGTGAAACAATAAGTGCTCAGTGCTACGAATTAAGGTGTTCAATACATTCATAAAATCAAACATGTTTTCACCCGTAAGGCTTTTCTAGTAGCCATCCACATAGAAGTCATCATGATCATCTAAAATTTTAGTGTTTAACAATTCAAAAAGTGCACAAATGACTGTATAATCAAGCTTATAAATATGTCCATCTATTCTAAACCAAAATGTATCCATTTTAGGATTATAATGAACAGTGGTAAAAAATTCAACAGTCGTCATAGGGTATATCGGTACATCACAATGAATTAACCGACCCCAACCAATGTTTGCAACTAATCGTTCAATATTATGCCTCAAACCTAGAGTTTCTAATAATTCAAAATCCAAGTATCTCGAAGGTGGTAATTCTCTATCTTTAAAGTTCCGAAATCGCATACCTTTGTCTTCCAAAAAATTGGGAATGGGCACGAAATTTGTCACTATATCAGTTTTACCTTCACTAGAGACTTGTTGACACAATTGGTCAATGGGTTTCTGAGCAACAAGCTTCTTTGGAGTCATTGAAGAAGAAAAATATGCAAAAATAGGCAAAAGAGAGTGAGTACGTTTAGAGAGAGAAGGAATTAAGAGCTCACCAAATCTTTGTATTCTTGATGGTGTAGTGTGAAACAAGTGTAAAAGAAGTGATTAATGATGGAAAAGATGAAGAAAATGTCAAATTTTATGAAAAAATGAAAGATTATCGAAGCTAGGGTTAGTTAGAGAGTTAGCTGCAAAGAGAGAAAGTGACGGAAAGTGAAGAAAGAAGAAGAAAAGAGGGTTTTAAAAATAAATTCTTATGAAGGATCCTATGATCGTAGGTTAAGGCTCAAGAAAGTTTCTAGAGAGCCTTTCCACACTCATGGAAAATGGGTCCATTTCCACGATCATGGGTTAAGGCTCTAGAAAGTTTCTGGAAAGCCTTTCCACGTTTATGGGAAACATCCTAATTTCCACAATCATGGATTGTCCAACTTTTCCAACTTCTTAGCCTTCTTCTAAGCTTAGCATGCATTCTCAACATTTAATCAACCTACCAACACATTAAAATCAACTAACCAATAAGAAATTTGAAAAGAAAACAAGTTAAAACTCAAATAAAATTCAAACCAAACATAATCAAAACCAAACAAATCAAACACACAAGTAAGCAAAAGAAAGGTAAACATGCTAATTTAAAGTCATTAGCTTAACCATTTCATATGCTTTCGTGAAGGAGTAGAAGAAAGGAAAGAGATGACTTCCCTTTCTTGTAAGTATGTCCCTCCATAGTATGGTTTGCATCTATGCCCATTGATCTTGAATGCTTCACCTTTGTCATTTTCCAACTCCAAAGCTATATGGGGAAACACTTGAATAACCTTTAAGGGTCCACTCCTTCTTAACTTGAGCTTTCTAGGAAATAATCGAATTCGTGAATTGAACAAAAGCACCAAGTTCCCACTCTTGAACTCCTTCTTCTTGATGTGAGCATCATGCCACTCCTTTGTCCTTTCCTTATACAATTTGGCATTTTCATAAGCGTCAAACCTCAATTCTTCTAATTTGTCAAGTTGTAACAATCTTTTCTCGCCCGCAAGCTTCCAATCTATGTTTAACTTCCTCACAGCCCAATAGGTCCGATGCTCTAACTTCAAAGGTAATGGTCTGCGTTGCCATACACAAGTCTATATGGAGTAGCTCACTTTTTTATTTGCTAATAGAAAGGCTCATTATACATAATCATTTCATGTTACTTCATTGCATGAGTCTTTACATTCATCAAAAGATATTGAAACTTTTGATTTTAATATAAAAGCCTTTTAATATTTTAAATAATCTTTTAGGAACAATTTAATAAGTGTTTTTAATAATATTTGGATTAAATAAATTAGGTTTGAGCATTTAAAATTGTTAAAATAATAATTTTGGGGTGATTAGTCTTCCTATATGCGTCAGTAGTCAATCAATATAAGTTAAAATTATTAAA
Organism: Erythroxylum acuminatum; assembly: GCA_026284645.1. Classification (NCBI taxonomy): domain Eukaryota; kingdom Viridiplantae; phylum Streptophyta; class Magnoliopsida; order Malpighiales; family Erythroxylaceae; genus Erythroxylum; species Erythroxylum acuminatum. The sequence continues at coordinate 8,952,451 of JANKOD010000007.1, forward strand.
ATTGATGTAAAATGAGTTTATAGCAATATTGGTTGATGTATTGATCGATCAATGCGCCATATTGGCCGATCAATGTATGTAATTGTCGACCAGGGTCTAATGGCTAATGAATCTAGTGTTGTAAATGCATATTGTTGACCAAAATGTTATATTGGTTGACCAACATATTATACATAGCCATTGTAATTGTTAGTTCTTGGTTCCAACGACTATTTTAGGTCTCAAAATACTATAAATAGGTGTTTTCTCATTGATTTTAGTATCAAGAAGGTCTTGGGTATTGTATCTATATATTTTAAAGGGTTATTTTAATCATTTGAACATTATTATCTTATATTTGTGTGAGTGAGACATTTTTGAGTTATCAAGTGAATAAGTGAGATAATTTTTTAGTTGTAATCTTTTAATAGGGGTGTTGGATATTACATTTGGGAAGCGTTCCAAGTGGGAATGAAGTTCCTCTTCACCTTGGAAGAAGATTGTAAGAAAGAGTCCTCTTTATCGAGAAAGATTACAAAAATGTTATTTTTCACTTTGAAAGAAAAATTATAATAGAATTATAAGAAGAGTCTTAGGAGTAGATGTGGGCAAGAATTGTTTGATTTTGTTTATAACAACAACCTTTCCTTTACCAGTTTTTTTGTTTCTAGTCCTTTTACAATTGCAGTTAATCTATTATTCTATTCTTTTTATTTTTCCTTGTTCAAAATTCTTTGCTCTTTAATTATATTTTCAAATTAACTAGAATTTCCTAAAAATGAAACATTTAGTACTTATAAAATTAAAAAACTTTGTAGAAAATAAAACTAGGGGAATGTAAATTGATTAAGAAAAAATTAGATCAAAATGTTAATCCATAAAAATAAGATAATTAAAATACATGTAATGAAAATCCAATTGGATTAATACAAATATAAGACTAACAATTGAAAATGTATTTTTGGTTTCTTTCTTTCTTTTCTTTTTTTATTTCTTTAATTTTACAACAAAAATACGTGTAAAAGAAAAATATATCGGACAAAATTTAGTGTCGATACTCAATGTTGCGGTCCAAACGATATTATAAATTCTTATTCTTTTTTAGTTTAAGGAAGTCATTATCCATACAATCAACCACCTTGTTTAATTTTACCTTGCTTTTTGTATGTCTTGCAAATTGAAGATACATCCTTTTTTCTACTTTCTTTACTTTTACTAGTAGAGCTTCGTACATTCCATTTAGCATCTTTTATATTAAGATACTTTTGCGCTCTAATATACATTCCTCAAAAGTTCGAACTTGCCTTTTCGGCGTAAGATTTCACAAGGCCTTATAGAGTCTTTGCCTATTTACGAAGACTACTATTGCATGACACAATTGACGCAGGAGGTGGTGTTTAGAACTATGAGAGGTTTTGCATTTGATTATGTCAAATGCACCATACAAATGCTTAAGTTTCATGTACTTAATTAACGAGGTCATGTATCTTATCATAATTGTCCAGGATTGATATCTTAAATTTATTTGGTAACTTTTTCGTTACCACATTAGGGATATATTAGAGGAATGTCAATTGTCAAACTTTTTTTTCGTGTGTCATGTTCTGATACAGTACTATATCAGTACCGGTTATTATTGGGTACTATTTCGAGTAATTTTTTAAATTTATAAAATAGTTCTTGAATTTTTTTAAAATCATAAAATAGTTTATTGCCATATTGTACAGTTGCACTTTATATTTTTAAGCTTGTCTCCAAAAATTATAATAATAAATAATAATCGTAATTTTAATTTAATTTATAAAATTAATTTAATAATTATTAATAAATATAATTAAATTTAAAATATATAAATTTGATTTAATAATTAAAATATATATAATAAATATTAGTTTATAAATAATAATTTTAAAATTATTTATTTTAACAAATAAAATATTTTTATTAATACTTCATTAATAAATATCATATAAAATATTAAAATAAATTTACATAAAAATAATTTATTTTAAAGTTTTATTTAATTTATAATTATTCTTAGTAATAAAAATATTTATTTTTATTTTAAAAACAAAAATTATAAATTCACAATAATTATAAAAGTTAAAGTAAATAAAATAACTAATTAAAAACTTTGAAAAAAAGAGGCCGGAGGGATGGTTTAAAAATTTTGCAAAAAAACTCCTTATCTTTTTAAAATTACAATACCGACTAATACTAACCCGTATTTAAGCCTGGTATAACTAACCCTTTATTTTTTAAAAATTTCAGTACCGGCTGATACTAACCCGTATTTAAACCTAATATAACTAACCGTCTATTTTATACCGGTTTTAGTCCGTACTCCGTACCCGCATCCTACACTGTGCTATATATAGACGGGTCGATGGGACTCTTTTTGATAACATACGTGAGATATTAGTCTGTTGTCTTCATTGTTTCAATTGACTTTTTTTTTCATAAAAGGGAGACAAGACAGTTACAAAATGGGACGGGGAAAACAGGTTCCCGCCTGATCCTCAGCAAGGAGAATATGACACCCAACAGGTGGAGCTGCGAAATAAGTGACTCCCAGCTCGAACTGGGTGGCGTGGTGAGCTAACCAATCCGCACAGCGATTTCCCTCCCGATAAGTATGGCGATGTATAACGTTCCAGTTACGGGAGAGCAGCTCATTGATGCCCTGAACAATGGCGTTGAGAGCCTGGCCTCTATCGGCAGCGGATGCAATCAAGTGGAGCGTCGCGGTGGAATCCACTTCCAAAATAAGTC
>JANKOD010000007.1:8963338-8975443 GCA_026284645.1 Erythroxylum acuminatum
TTCATTGATGATCATACAAGGGTATGTTGGGTATATCTAATGAAAGACAAATCTAAAGCCTATCATATCTTTAAACAGTTCCACAAACTCATCCAAAATGTATTCCAAACTTCTATTCAAGTAGCACATACATACAATGGGAGAGTATTTTTCAACTGATTTTATTCAATATCTCATTGAAAATGAGATCATTCACCAGAGCTCTTGTGCTTATACCCCACAACAAAATGGGAGAGCTGAGAGAAAGAATTGTCATCTTTTAAAGGTAGCCCGATCTATGATGTTTACCAACTTTGTTCCAAATTCCTATCAGGGAGAAGCCATTCTAGCTGCCTCATACTTGATAAATCGTCTTCCTTAAAAAACTCTTCAATTTCAAACCCATTAGGTGTTCTTCTAGAACAATTTTCTCACATTAAGCTCCTTAATTCTCTTCCTCCTAAAGTCTTTGGTTGTACTATTTTCGTACACAACAATCATCCCAATAGAAGCAAACTTGACCCATGAGCTATTAAATGTGTGTTTGTTGGGTATTCTCCCAATCAAAAGGGTTATATGTGTTTCTCACCTTCTACAAACAAATTCTTTGTTTCATGTGATGTCTTTTTTTTTTCGAAAAAGAACCATACTTACTTCACCAATACCTCTCTTCAGAGGGAGATATCCCATGAAGAGATTTATTCGGATCCACGCATATCACTTCCTATCTCACAAACCTTCCCACAAAACCCGCAAACACCGCAAACTCCTACCATTGAACCTAAAACTGTCCAGTCCAATTCAGTGGGAGAACCAATTCTCAAAAAAACCAACCTTAGTGTATTCTCGAAGACCTAAAGCTCCTCAATAAGGCCAATCATTGGACTAGGAACCGACTACTAGAGAGACTATGGTAAGTGACTTAGATGTGCCAATTGCACTACGAAAGGGGGTAAGATCATGTACTAAATATCCTATTTCAGATTATTTGACTTACTCAAAGTTATCTTCAAAGTTTAAAGCTTTCACTACTAAGCTTGACAGTGTAAGAATTCCAAGAAATGTACATGATGCATTCCAAGAACCTAAGTGGAAGGAAGTTGTACTTAAAGAAATGAAAGCTTTGCTTAATAATAAAACATGAGAGATTGTGGGTCTACCTGAAGGGAAAAAGGTGGTTGGTAGCAAGTGGGTGCTCACCGTGAAGTATAGGGCAGATGGAGAGATTGAAAAGTATAAGGCTAGATTAGTGGCTCAAGGCTTTATATAAACCTATGGAATAGATTATAAGGAGACATTTGCTCCAGTTGCGAAGTTGAATACAATCAGAGTCCTTCTATCATTGGCTGTAAATTTAGATTGGGAACTCCATCAGCTTGACATTAAAAATGTCTTCCTAAATGGTACATTAGATGAGGAAATATATATGGGGATACCACCAGGTTTTGAAACTTAAGAAGGAAGGGGAAGAGTTTGCAAACTGAGAGAAATCCTTATACGGCCTCAAACAGTCTTTGCGAGCATGGTTTAAGAGGTTCAATGACACTCTTTGTAGGTTTGGATACAAACAGGGACAAGCTGATCACACAATGTTTGTGAAGTGTGGAACAAATGGAAAGAAATCATCTTGATTGTGTATGTGGACGATATCATAATCATAGGCGATGACACTAATGAGATCAATGATCTTAAACAAAAATTGAGGTTGGAATTTAGGTAAAGACCTTGGAGCATTAAGACAATTTCTTGGAATGGAGATTGCTAGAAGTAAGGAAGGTATTTTCATATCTCAACGAAAATACATTCTTGATTTACTGGAGGAAACAGGAAAGATGGGTTGCAAACTTATGGGAACTCCACTGGAGAGAAACTGGAAATTCAAGAAAAATGAAGAAGATCCTCCTGTTGACAAAGGAAGATACCAAAGGTTAGTAGGAAAACTTATCTATTTGTCACTAACCAGACCAGATATTGCTTATTCTGTGAGTATTGTTAGCCAATTTATGCACTCTCCAACTCAAAGACATTTAGAGGCAATCAACAATATTCTGAAATATCTCAAAGGCAGTCCAGGTAGAGGATTAATGTTTCGGAAAAATGAGAAAAGAAGAGAAGGTTTTATGGATGTAGATAGAGTTGGTTGTATTGAAGATAGTAGGTCAACATCTGGTTATAGTACTAAACTATAGGGAAATCTTGTCACATGGAGAAGCAAGAAGCAGTTCGCAGTAGCAAGAAGCAGAGTTTAGGGCAATTGCACAAGGAATTTGTGAAGTTATGTGGTTAGAGAGGTTGATGCAGGACCTATAGATCACCACTTTCTCTCCCACCAAAGTCTTCAGTGATAGTAAATCAACCATCACTATAGTGATAGTAAATCAACATGATTGAACAAAACATGTTAGAATTGACAGGAGCTTTATTAAATCTGAAATAGAAGAAGGGGGCATTGATTTATGCTATGACCTTACTGCAGCACAGGAAGTCGATATCTTCACAAAGATCATGCCGACGCCTAGATTTGAGAGAATTCTAAGCAAGTTGGGAATGATAAATATTTATTCCTCAACTTGAGGGGGAGTGTTGGATAATTATTTTAGACAAGTTTAGTTAGCTTAGGAGATTATCTTCTAGGAGATAAGTTTATCTTCTAGTAGATAAGATAAGAAATACTATAGATTGGATAAATTAGTATATACAAAAAATCTAGTAGTTTAGTAGTATTAGAATCGGTTATACTCGTGTATAAATTACATATAATCAAAGAAATAAAGTGGCTTTCTTCTGTCCTGGAAACAATTCAACCCAAAAGGTTAAGTTGTGTGAGAGCCAAGAATGGATCAAATTCTATTCTAACAAAAAATATCCACAAAAGTAGTGTTTTATGGAATATGTGATGTCTTATAGATTTCATTATTAAGACTTAGTACTATAACATTTGGCACGGCCAAAGTTTTGGTTTATCTTCCTACAATACTTATTTTGTGCCTAATTGTGTTTGTAGGTCAACATGAATCAGCTTGGAATTGCTCTGGAGGTATGAGAAATTCAGATGCTTTTACTCCAGAGGTACCTGTTTAAGTTAGCTTAGTAACTGTATAAGCAAATTCATTTCTCTGGCATGGTTTCTGACTTATGTCAGTTTTTTTGTAATGTTCTTTGTATGTTTTATTTTCCAGACTTTTGATTGTGAAAACCCTAAAGAGTCTGAATCCCCCCGTTTTCAAGCTATACTACGTGTTACTAGTGCACCAAGAAAGAAGTTTCCTGTTGATATAAAAAGTTTCTCCCATGAACTCAATTCAAAAGGTGTACGACCCTTCCCTTTTTGGAAGCCTCGCAGAGTGAACAACTTAGAGGTAACTTGCATATTACATTACATTCTTCTGATCTTTGGTTGTGTTTCGGGTAGTTACATGTCTTTGTCATCATTTTCTGGTACAGGAAGTCTTGGTTGTTATACGGGCAAAGTTTGACAAAGCAAAAGAAGAAGTGAATTCTGATCTGGCTATTTTCGCAGCAGATCTGGTTGGAGTTCTTGAAAAGAATTCTGATACTCATCCTGAGTGGCAGGAAACCATTGAAGATTTGCTGGTTTTGGCTCGGAGTTGTGCCATGACATCACCTGGAGAGTTTTGGCTTCAGTGTGAGGGAATAGTCCAAGAATTGGATGATAAGCGCCAAGAACATCCCCCTGGAATTTTGAAACAACTCTACACTCGAATGCTTTTCATTCTTACTCGGTGTACCAGGCTGTTGCAATTCCACAAGGAAAGTGGATTACCCGAGGATGAGAATGTGTTTCAGCTTCGTCAATCTAGGCTTCTTCATTCTGTTCTTCATTCTGCAGATAAACGGATTCTTTCGACAATTGGGAGGGATGGAAAAAGTTCTGCTACTGCAAAGGTATTGAAAGCAGATGCTGTAAGGAAATCTTATAGTCAAGAGCAGCGTGGTTTTGATTGGAGCAGAGACCAGGTTATGGAACCAGGAAATTCAGTCTCAGTTGAAGATGGCACTTCAAAGAATGTTGAATCTCCTTTACGCCGGGATCGTATCTCTTCTTGGAAGACACTCCCATCTCCTAGTGGAACGCCAGGGAAAAACATGAAGGAAATTGCTTCTTCAAAGGAGCACAGTGACATTAAGGCTGAATCTTTGCAAACTTTGAATAACAGGAGTGATATTTCTGATGTCAATCTGACTTATGGAAGGCCAGCACCAGCAGAGCTTCCTGCTCCCAAACATTCGCATGAGCATTCTACAAGGCACCAAAACAGAGCTTCTTGGGGTTTCTGGGGAGATCAACAGAACATTGCTGAGGACAGTTCTATAATATGTCGGATATGTGAGGAGGAAGTTCCAACTTCACATGTCGAAGAGCATTTGAGGATTTGTGCAATTGCTGACCGATGTGATCAGAAAGGTATTAGTTTGAATGAGCGTCTGGCAAGAATATCTGAAACTCTTGAGAAGATGACAGAGTCATGTACACAAAAAGATATCCAAAATGCTGCAGGGAGCCCAGATGTTGCAAAAGTATCAAATTCCAGTGTCACTGAAGATTCAGAGTTGCTTTCACCAAAACTCAGTGATTGGTCGAGAAGAGGCTCTGAGGATATGCTTGACTGTTTCACAGAAACAGATAATTCTGTTTTCATGGATGACCTGAGAGGTTTACCTGTCATGTCATGTAAAACGCGTTTTGGTCCAAAATCTGATCAAGGAATGGCAACCTCTTCTGCTGGTAGTGTGACTCCAAGATCTCCATTATTGACTCCGAGGACCAGTCAGATAGACTCACTCTTGGCAGGAAAGGGTGCTTTCTCTGAGAATGAAGATCTCCCACAGGTGCCAGTCTATAATATTTTTCATTGTTTTTTTTTTTTTGTGTTTTTCAGGTCAAATGGTAAGGGCCTTTCAGAGTTTACTGATTCGAATTGTATATTCATCTTTCCTATATATGAAGGAACTCTAAGCACTTTGATTTGGAATGTTCTACTTCCACAACTTTATTATGTATTATGTCTAGGAAAAGGTCTACTTTAGTTACCGAGACAGCAACATAGTTGTGCACTCTCTTTTTAACCTTAATTTTTTTCTAATATATTTGCATGCTCTTCTACTATGCAATTTATTTTCATAAATATGTTATTCTATGAACCTAGAAGGTGCAACTTTAATGCAGCTTTAAGTAGCTAACTCTGTTCCCACATGCTTGCATTGGAGGGAAACAGACTTTATATCTTGGGACAGATCATTACTGTCTAGAAACTAAAATTCCTGGTCCACTATGTAGATCAATGAACTGGCTGATATCGCAAGATGTTTGGCAAATGCACCTTTAGATGATGATCGTTCTGGCCCATATTTACTATCTTGTCTTGAAGACTTGAGGGTGGTTGTTGAACGGAGGAAGCTTGATGCGCTTACAGTGGAGACTTTTGGAGCGCGCATTGAGAAGCTTATCCGGTAAGTAACGTGTTTATATTGTTTTTCATAGTTTCAGGAAAAGCTTTCAAGGGACATTGCTTATAACATGAAGTTTATGTATTATGTCTCCACTAAAAGAAATTGCTTATAACATAAAGTTTGTATATCAGTTGCACTGAAAGTTACATGATGCGTTTCAAAAAAAAAAAAAGTTACATGATGCTGTTTGGTATAAGTATGCTGAGCTATTCAAAATTATTTTAGCCATGTGTCTCACATATCTCTGCTTCTGTAGGGAGAAGTACTTTCAGCTTTGTGAGTTAGTAGATGATGAAAAGGTTGATATTAGAAGCACTGTAATAGATGAAGATACCCCGTTGGAAGATGATGTGGTACGGAGTTTGAGAACAAGCCCCATACATTCCTCAAAGGACCGAACCTCCATAGATGACTTTGAGATAATAAAACCAATCAGCCGTGGTGCATTTGGACGGGTTTTCTTAGCTAAAAAGAGAATAACTGGAGACCTTTTTGCCATAAAGGTATCAAGATTTGGTGCTCTGCTTATCATTCTTTTAAGGGCTTTTGAACATTTTCCTTTGTTTTCCTTTTCTTATTATTGGATCCCTTAAAGAGTTTTGGGCTGGCTGGTCAATATGCCATTTGAATGCATATCAAGATGATATCTTTTTTGAGTTTGTTGTAATTTATTGTAGTTCTGGTAATGGAGCTATGTTATCATGTGTCGAAAAAATACTTCTAGAATAGTGGTTGATTTGTATAGTTTTCTGCTTTGTTATTATTCAACACCAAGATTGGACTTCTTTTGACTGATACTCTATTTAATCATTTTGCTGTGTACTGATACAAAACAATTAAGCTGATTGGCTTGTGAATTTCCAGTAATATATTTACTCTTTAATATCCAACTCAACTCAACTCAATTATTTTGATTTAACTCATCTGCATGTACTGTTTATGAATTCCTTGCTCTCCATGTGGTTCTATGAAGACCTTACTTACGTGTAACTTTTAGTGATAACAAGTTCGTATTTCTCAACAGTTTCTGTGATCATTTGAGGCCTTTCTGCTCCCTTTTCTCCCGTATTACTTTACTTGGATTAACTATCCCTTTAGTTTTATACTTAGACCTATTCTAACAGAAAAATTGTACCTTAGTCGGTAAACTATATTTATACATTGACAAAAGAGATTAACTTAAAAGGTATGCTCTAGAATCACTACCTAATTCAGGTATTACCGATTAAATTTGGAATTTTATCTGTCTTTCAAGATTAAAAAGATACTAAGTGGACTAGAAATTATCTGATGGAGTGGTCATAATATGATTGGGAATTCAACATTGGTAAGATGTTGGGCTGGAATGTTGCAAATGCTTGATGCTTTAGGTCTGTTGGTGTAAAATTGTGCCTTTGAGAGGACAAATTTGAAGGGGAACTTGTTGGTAAGACATTATTTGAGGAGCTTTCTACTAAGAATCTGGTTGGAGATTGCAAAAATCTTCTTTGAAGATGGCTAATGTTAAAATGAGAAAGAATTTGAGCTAAGAAATTTTTCAATATTGTGAGATGTAGTAGATATATTGCTTAGTTTTGTAGGGATCTTTGCCTAGAAAAATTTCTATACTCCTGATCCTGGAATGCCACGTATATTGTCACATCAACATGGTAAATCTGGATAGACAGAGAAGCCTTTTCAATGCTTTATGCATGACAAAATTTTATTGCCTACATAATACTAGAAGTTGTATTGGTGAGGATCTAACTGAAAGGGTGTGGAAATTGTTTTGTTCTAGAGAGACTACTGGGAGAGTTTCTACAATAACTAGAATCTAATTGGTTGTTATACTGTTAAACCAAAACCCTATGCCTCTTTGGAACATTAATCTCATGCTAGAAGAAACTTTTGATTTAGAAGTTAAAGTATGAGATGAGATGTGCTCCCACAGTTTTCAGGTCTGGGCCATTGCTGTTACAAATGTAATGTAACTTTAAATAAAGAGCTTAGATCTGATCTCCTATCTAGGCCGCGCTGCAACATACGTGTGGATATCATACATTACCTATAGTCCCCACGACATTAAAGAAGTCCGCAAATATGGAAAATCATGCAAGTTTCAGCTCTGTGGAATCTGAGACGCCAATTATTAAATTGACATTGAATTTTCAACCTTCAAGTTAGGTCTTCACAGTTTTGTCTTGTCAGTATAGGACCGTTAGCTCATGCAAAACTATCATTGTCCTGAGAAAAGAGGACAGTGTTATTTGTAGCTTGAGCTGAGTTTTGGTCCTAAGATTCAGTCATAAATTATGGAACTATCTATAGGCTTTAGGCTCAACTTGAAGATGCCATCATTTAGTGAAGGAGATTTTAATAACATCATTTGGTCTTTGAAGCTAGCATTCCTGATAACTTCCTGTAATTCCAAAGTATACGGTACTGCATTTGCAAGCACTATGAACTTGATTGGTTTTGCAGCCCATGATTGTCTTGTGACTGCTTTGTTTGACCTAGAAGCAAAAGGATTAGATCTTAATTTTGTCTTTCTTGCTTGTCGACAGGTTCTGAAAAAGGCTGATATGATCCGTAAGAATGCTGTTGAAAGTATACTAGCAGAAAGGGACATTTTAATTTCAGTTCGCAATCCATTTGTGGTGAGCAGGTCTAGCTTTCAAAATTTGTAGCATGCTGTGAGAACTTCTTTTTCCATTCTAACTTAAATGTGAACATTGGCAGGTCCGTTTCTTTTATTCGTTTACTTGTCGTGAGAACTTATATCTTGTCATGGAGTATTTGAATGGAGGTGATCTTTATTCATTGTTGAGAAATTTGGGTTGTTTAGATGAAGATGTTGCTCGTGTATACATTGCAGAAGTTGTAAGTTCTTTATTCCCTTGACGGAGATTTTAGTGCCTCATTTTTATTTCTAATTCTGTATATCTACTCTTAAGGTTCTTGCGTTGGAATATCTACATTCATTGAGGGTGGTTCACCGTGATTTGAAGCCTGATAATTTGTTGATTGCACATGATGGCCATATTAAGGTAATTTCTTGCTTTTTGTGGTATCTTCCAATTGTTTTACGTTGCCCAAAGAAAGTATATTCGCTCTTGGCCTTGGGTTGAAGTAGAAGCAGTCTTTGGCCCTTGGTGAAGAGCCAATTTCTACTGGCTAATGTTTAGGACATAGTTAAGCATTGATGAAAAGGAATGCTTTGAACTGTGATTTGTATGATGTAAATTTGTATGTTGTACCTGATGCTTGGTCTGAACACTTAGTTTTGCTTTAATTTTTATTCCTCATATGTAAGACCTTTGAGCACCATCATTATCATTTACTCTTTTCTTTCCATTCAGACTTTACTTGGTTACTATTTTATGGATAATTGCTTTGACTCTGGTGTTGTTACTGTATAAAGATCTTATGAACGTGTGCTTCCTACGAAAGCTTTTGTTGTGAACCTTTCAATGTTTGATCACTTTTTCTTCTTGTATTTGAATTCTATAGTTTCTTTAAGTTCGTGTATTTGGTAGAAGATCAAGACAAGATTGAATTATAGGTTTGTGCTGATGAGAGACATGTTATGATTTTAGAGATTTTAAGTTGAGTCGGCCTGCAATAAAGACTTTGGAACTGATAGTTAATGTGGGATTGTATATAAGAATGAGTTATTACATCGGTAAGAAAGCGGATCAGAGAGATTTGAGGTTGCATCATCCATTCTTGTGCTTTGGATCTGGTAATGGAAGGCTTAAGATGCTGCGAAGAGTTACAAAATAGTAGATGTCGTGAAGAAGTTTGCAAGTATTCTGGTTCTGAAATTACATACCCTTTGCAAAAAGAATTATTCAAGGAGAAGACTTGTTATCTCTTTAAGCTTATTGTCAAAGTTTGGGTTTGATTCCCTTTTGCTCGTCACATAGCCGTTGGTAGGCGTTTCCATTCCATATTGGATAAACTAACAGAGTCTCTGATTTTACTTAAACAGTTGACAGACTTTGGCCTTTCCAAAGTTGGTCTCATCAACAGCACTGATTTATCTGGACCAGCAGTTAGTGGGACATCCATGCTTGAGGATGATGAACCATTATCATCTGCTTTGGAGCATCAGGAAGAACGGCGGAAAAAACGTTCTGCTGTGGGTACACCTGATTATTTGGCACCAGAGATACTTTTGGGAACAGGACATGGTTTGTACCATCTTTCTGTTTAAAGCACTATACTCTTATCATACTCATTATCCAGCATTGTGTTGAACTTTTGTGCGCATCCCTGAAGTTGCTAACTTCTGGGAGTCATGCAAGAATCTATTTTACAAAGTAAAGTAAGCTCCAATGTATTATTAACCTTCAATGCACTTGTTACATTTTTAGCATGGTAGGACTGCTTTGATTGGTGGCTGGTTTCAACTTTCAATCCTTGATACTTTCTTTGTGTCTTCTTCTTCTTCTTCTTCCTAGTTTGACAAGATTTTTTATTTTCCCATTGGTGTTTACTTCTCTCTTTCTTTGGAATAACTATGTTGCCCATGAAGATTAAGCTATCTGTGCAAAATTTCTCAGGTGCTACTGCAGATTGGTGGTCTGTGGGTGTCATTTTATTTGAAATGATTGTTGGTATTCCACCCTTTAATGCAGAGCATCCTCAGGTATCTTTTATCTGACCCTACTCAAGTTCAAAAAATTTTGGCTTCTATGGACTCTGCAACTTGGGAATTGTTGACTGTTTGCTTTTTGTGCTTTCCGTATTGTTTATGATCATGGCTCTTTTATGTGATGGCTTCAAGGACTCCGTAATTTGAACATTGACCCAGTAGTGCAATGCACATAGTATTTATGAAATTAAAAGTGTATAATGTTTGTTCTAATGCTTTGTTCTTGAGTTCATTTAATCTCATTTGTTGTCTCCTATTACTTTGTCTGCTCCATGTATCGTTGTTGCTAGTGGGAAAATCTTTTAGTTGTTTGATTTGAAGTTCTTCGGCTGTGATACCCTTTTCTTGGATTTGTTGTATTTGCCATGGCTTAATATGATGATTGATCAATTTGACTACTCCTAGACATTTGAGAAGAGATGATGAATAAAAGGTAGTTCAAGGAAGAAATTTGGTCAATATTGTCATCACTTTGTCAACAATTAGCATTTTCATTACATGCGATGCATTTGATAACAGCTTTGATAAACATCTTATAATTGTGTATATTAATATGAAATGCACAGTACTGATTTTATCTGGAACTTCAATGGAAAAGTTACCTTTGCAATCTCTATGAATAAATTATTGGATAAAATTCTCTCAAAATGACTTCGATATAAACTTAAATAAATAGAGAAATAATTTTGTTCAGGTTTATATGGTCTAAATCTTATGAGAATTATGGTGAAGGAAGATTAATGCATTCTTGTGTAATCCCTTTTGTAAAATTTTGGAAAATTCAATCTGTTAGTGATGATTTTCCGAACTTCAATTACAGAGAATTCAAGAACTAGGAAAGAAAAAAGTGTAAAAATTTGAGAAATTAGTTATCATTCAGTTTGAATTTGTTAGGCACCCATAACAAGAATATTTATGTTGGAGGCACAACAAACACTAGCAACCTCTAACAGTTAAAGCAATTGCTCCAATAGCAGGTGGCCATGTTGGTGTATTGACAACTGTGTTTATTTAATAAAATGCTATTGTATTATATGAGTATCGAGGCTTCAATATTTTCTTTTGGTAGCCAAGTCCTAGCAGAGAATCCTTCTCCGCAAGGTTAGGAGGAAATTCCATTTCTTTGGTTGTTCATGTGCAAAGCAAAATAGGTAAGCTTCCAAACTCCTATTAACCACTGCCGTTTGACCATCCGTTTGAGGATGATAGGAAGTGCTCATTCTCAACTTGGTTTGACTAAGGCGAAATAATTCCTTCCAGAAAGAGCTTAAGAAAATGAGATCTCTATCTGAAATTATCGAACGAGGCAGGCCATGCAAGCATACAACTTCTTTACAAAAGACTCCAACCATTGTTTTTGCCATAAATGGATGGGAGAGAGGTAAAAATGGCCATACTCAAGCGGTCAACCACTACTAGAATAGTGTCAACCCCATTAGACTTGGGCAAGCCAACCACGAAATCCATTGAGATATCTTCCCAAATCCTCTCTGGAATAGGCAGAGGCTGCAACAAACCTGCGGGTGTGATGGTTTCATACTTGTTCCGTTGGCAAATCAAACCTTGTTGAACATGAAGTTTGACATCCCTCTTCATGTGAGGCCAATTGAACTGATCCGAGAGCCTCTTTAAAGTCTTCAAATAACCTCCATGACCACTAGTAGGAGTCTCATGTGCCTCGGCTAACAAAGTAGCCCTTAAGTGACAAATAAACCAACTTGCCTTTATAAAAGAGTTTATTGGTTGACCACTGAAAATTAAAGTGTGAAGATGAATCTTTTTGCAGGTCAATTATGAGACTCCTAGTGTAATTATCCAGCAGATAAGCTTCCTGCAAATCTGAATAATCCAAAGGCACGTGCATAATAAATCTGAAAATTCCTGTAAGAGGCTTTGTACATCAGTGAGCGAGCTAGCTAAGGCATCTCTGGACTCATCTTGTGATACGTTAATGGATGAGAAACAGGTATTTTTATTGATATATAGCTATATTCTCGTAGTATAACCACAAGAGCTAG
>JANKOD010000007.1:8983237-8993479 GCA_026284645.1 Erythroxylum acuminatum
ATTTCCTTCACTTGTCCTTCCAATGGACGCGCAGGATTGTCAATAAGGCGGCTCACTCTTTAGCTCGGGTAGCCTTATTATATGCAAACCTTCATAGTTGGGAAACTTGTCCTCCTTGTTTAGGTCCTATTTTATTATTAGATAACTCTGCTTGTAATTCATCTGATAGGGAAAGGCTTGTAGGATCTGGGCGTATGGGGTAAGCCTGCTAGCTTAGGTTTAGTTTTTAGTCTTCCGTTTTATGGGTTTTCTCGTAAAAAAAACAAAAGAAAAACCAAATAAGAAACATTCTTCAATAACTAAAAGATTTCCTTCATCATAAATTTGCGAAATCAAAAAATTTTCTTCCTCCTGTTATCATAAATATATAATGCAGAGATGGAGCCTATTTGACTTTGATTATTTCCCCTTCCATGTTTGTATAAAGGCTGTAATAGTTCAACTATTCGAAATTTCATCCAAAACATGAACAACGGTACAAAAACTTTTGACTGTTACTTTGAAAATCTACCAACTCATCTTATTTAGACATTTCCATTTTTGGATGGGAAGCTAGACATCCTAAGAACCAGCCAATTAAACGTCATAGATATATATTGACGTGCATCACCTCATCTGGTTATGTTTTCACGGATATTGTTGAGTTCGATTCTCGGGATTCTTCTGCAGACTCAATATAATGGAATTTCTATGTCACCTGGTTGTGGCTTTCGTGTAGAATCTGAGGATTGAGCAGCAATTCTCTCATTCGACATGTTAATAAATGCATGAGGTGCCCAACCTGGAATAAGTGACACAAAATTTTTGTCAGCAAATCATGACTGAAATATGCCACCGGGACTCGGATAATGCAGCAGCTCCAATCAAAGTCGCATAAATGAAACTACCTTAGAACAGAGATCATTAGTGTCACAGCTAATGGCATAACAGGAACATGTAACGGTGTTTCTAAGGAAAAACATACCTTCCTCGAGATGGGGGAAAGGGTAAAACTGCAAGTAACAAAATGCAGCTACAACTGTTCCTGCATGTAATTGGAAGATTAAAACAGCAGAACCAGTTGCAAAACAGATTATGCTCATATAGAAAATGTCAAACCTAAGAAAGCCCCTGTAAATACATCTGTCCAGTGATGCCAGTAGTCATCGACGCGAGATATTCCAATAAGAGCTGCCACAAGTACTGGAAGAAGTACTATACAGAGTTTAGCTACATGTCCCCTGCGATCAAACGCTCTAATTTTCCCAGCCAAATACCATGCTAGGTAAGTGAGACCTGCAAAGGACCCTGTGCAATTAAGATAGCAGTGAGTTAATAGTGATTTGAGACGTAAATTGTGATTGAAATACCTTCTCTACTTACATGAAGTATGCCCACTAGGAAAACTTTTATATCCTTCCTTTATGATCTTTGGATCTCCATGGCAGATAACATCCCCACTAACAGCATCAAAAAGCTGAAGGAAAAATATAAGCTTCAAGGTTAAGAAGACGATGTTGGAAAGACGGAGAGAGAAAAAGATGGAGGCTGTACTGGTTTTCCATCAGGGAAGCATCTCCAGAAGAAGTTGGGTCGTGGTCGACCCACAGCATCTTTAATGGTATCGGTTATGACTCCAGTGATGAGAACAGAGAATAGAAGGCCTGAGGATACTAGTTAAGCATAAGCATGAGGCTGAGAGCAAGAGAGAAAGAAGCAGAAACTGTGCGCGACACACACCTAGTATGGCATGGTGTAGATCATAAATATCCTTTCTCCGATAGTAGTTGAAAGAAAAAATAACCATTGGCAGCAACACGGCGATGAACTGTGACCAATGACCGCCCACGCATGAGTTAAAATGAGCAAAAAGTCGGCAAGAAATTTAGAAACTTACTGGAACAGCCCAAAAGGGTATGGAGTCTTGTTTGAAGGGGAACATATAATCTGTCATCATGCCTTGCCCAATGAAGCGATGGAAAGGCTCTATTGCATTCAAAATGCCGACTATGGCCACAAGAAGTACAAGTATAACCCAATCATGCAGGTGATCTCTTGCCACTTCCTTGGCTCCATGAGATTGTAAACTATTATGGGTTCCCAGCTGAATCTCTGCCATTTTTCCTGCACTGCCACTCAATAATTAACACCTGATGCCCATGTCCAACCATCTTTTCTTATCCTATCAAATCGAAATAACCTGAAGATTTGCTTACATTGCAAGACCCAGAAAACAGAACTTTGTATCTCCTTCCTCCGTTAGAGACCTGACAATCAACAGAACATATAACTGTATCCCACAAGATTAAAACAAAATCTTTTCACCAATTGCAGATTTCCTGCATACAACATAAAGACGATTCCCTAATAATGCAAATAGTATGCTTGGAAACGTTGGCTTCAGATCCCTAAACTGTCACAAAACAGGTTATAACAGCGCAGGCACATATTACAAATATAGTATCTGCATTTTCTTTGGCTAAATTTGGAATAGTACGTATACGTACTTCATTTTTCTTCACTTGTTTCTGTTATAACAGCATGATTAACGACCATAACATTCCTCCTGGAACGAATCAGGTACCTTTGTGGCTGGGAGATGTTATGGGCTGCCTCCTTAATCTGAATTATCTGGTATAATTTTTTTTCAATTTATTTCATTTTTCTGGTCATTATTGGGCTTTAATCGTGGCCATTAATATTAATTTGTACATTTTAATGAAATAAATAAAGGTACTTTTTATATCATAAATAAAAATTTTAATTTCTATAATTTATAAATATTAAATTTTATTTTAAACGTCTATCATTTTATATTTTAATTTCTAAATTTTAAAATTACTTCTGCATGTTTTTTTTGGATCGAGGAATTTAAAACTTGTCGGAACTCAACAAACCTTTGACTTTGAGTTTGACTGAAGCGGTGACCGCTCACTAAGCACAAGCCGACACCAACCAACCACCCTTCGTTGTTCCTCGGCTTCTTCAATTCCCTATTGCTTCAGGATTATTTAAGCCTTGTGTGAACTTGGGAATTGTCATCTGACAGTAAAATAACATAGCTAAGGCTTAGCTGAGCTCTTCTGCTATGGCCACCGCTCCAGCCATCCCTCGTCACCACCTTCTCCCTCCTCCTTCAAACGGACCCGCTTACCTCTCCTCCTCTTTCCTCTACCTCCCTACAAAAACCAGGCAACTGTCAGTCTCTCTACCGTATAACAAGTCATTTGATGGGTACTAATGTTTGTCTTACTAACATTTACTTTCTTATTGTGTCAGATCCTGCAAAACTCTGTCTTGTTTATCCGTAAACCAATCAAACGATAGCCCTACCACCACTGCTACCGCCTTCCAAGAACTGCGAGTGGTTCTGGCAGCTGGTGGCACCGGCGGTCACGTGATCCCTGCTCTAGCAATCGCCGATGACCTCAGAATTTCGAACCCCAATGTACACGTTCTATTTGTGGGGACACCCGACAGCGTTGAAAGTGCTTCAATTCCCTCCGCTGGCTATTCCTTCTCTTCCATTCCTGCGGTGAAGCTTTTCCGGCCAATTTTATGCTTCCAAAATTTCTCAGTTCTGTGTCACCTTGTTCAATCAACCATTCACGCCTTTAAGCTTCTCGCAGATTTCGACCCCCACATTGTGGTGGGCACCGGAGGATATGTTTCATTTCCCACTTGCATTGCAGCTTTACTTAAAGGGATCAGAGTTGTTATCCAAGAGCAAAACTCTGTTCCGGGAATAGCAAATTACCTTCTTTCTTTATTCGCTGAGATTGTTTTTGTGGCATATAATTCGACTATTGAGTGTTTTCCAAGGAAACATAAGTGTGTTGTGAGCGGAAACCCGGTGAGGTTATCGTTGAGGAGGTTCGTGTCCAAAGGGGTTGCAAGATCAGAGTTTTTTCCGAGATCTGGAGGGAAGAAGGAGGATGCTAAAGTGATTTTGGTGCTTGGAGGGTCGTTAGGGGCTAATGCTATTAATATTGCTCTGTTACACTTGTATGGTCCAATGTTGATGGAGCATAGGAATTTGTTTATCATATGGCAAACTGGGGTAGAGTCATTTAATGAGATGGACAGCCTCGTCAGGAATAATACCCGTTTGGTATTGACACCGTAAGTTCTTTTTGTTATGTTGTTTGTCTAATGTTGATGGTTCGTTGAGTTTTTTGTCTGATTGTTCAAACATAGACAAATGCAAATGTACTTTGTCAAGAAAAATTGTTGTTTTAGTGAAATGTCGAATGTAACTGGATTTTTATTTGCTTGTGTATACATGGTGCTAATTTGAGGATCCATCTTTGATTGTTTTAAGTAATAAGCTGGCCACTTTCTTATGAGTTATGACAGAAGATATGTGACTTGTTTCAAGTTGCAGCTGTAGTTCAGAGCCATTTGAGCAAAGCAAGCTGCCCTTGCCATTTCGGCTTTGTCCATACATAGATCTTGAGACATTGTGCTTAAATCAAGAGATAGTTGATTTGGAATGAAATTAGCATTGATTAGCTGGCTTTTGTATTTGTTAAATAATACGCCATCCCTTGACTATGACAATGGAGCCAACTACAAAGATTGGTAGGATGGCTTTCAATAAATCAAGTTACTCTACATGCCATTGAGCCTTGTGAATGTTTCTGAAGTTTAATAAGCATTTGTTTGCTTATACTAATGACATCTGGTGTGTTAATAAGCTTTACTATTAGAAACTGCTTGCAATTCACATGAGACTGGCTTGAACTTGTTTGTCTTTGTTAATTCTTTTCGGTTTTCATTCTGTGAAATCGATATTAACTTGTTTTGGCTACTTCCGCTAGATAGGAAATCATTTATCTATGTTGTCGGTGACATTGATTAAGTTCTGAAATTGCGTAGATTCCTTCATTCCATGGATTTGGCATATGCGGCTGCAGACCTCATTGTTTCGAGGGCAGGTGCAATGACTTGTTCTGAGATCCTGGCTACTGGGAAGCCCGCCATTCTGGTATACTAGTAAATAACTGTTCTTTACATCTCCACTTTTTATTGTTACTAAACTTAGCCAAAAGCATCATGGACTTGGTCAATTGAAACTTAGCAAGAAACAGCCATCTATCTTATCATATTTCAAAGTAAAAGTGCAAGAGGGACTAGCAATTATTTGATGATTACCTAGGATGGTTATCATAGATTTTAGAAAGGCAAAGCAGTTAACATGAATTTTTCATCAGCATGTGTTTGATTTTTGTGCATTAAATCAGAATTACAGTTGGGAAGATATTTGGCATCTTATTTGATGTACTGTTGGAATTGATGAGCACATCATGCTCCTCATTTTCATCATGGAGGCTAAGAGTCACTTCAGAAGTTTAGTACCTTTTTGAACCTCATATCTGGTCTTTTCTTCCAGCATCAGTATTCATTAGAGGTTGGAAGCATGTGATTGGCCTCAGAGATCTGAGGCCTCATTCCAATTTTCATAGTCTAAGTGTTTTATGGTTTGAGGGATCTTTTGGTTGTTTTATGAAGTTTTATGAAACACTCCCTCCAATAATAGTATAAAATTATGCATAATAATGGGAGAGTGTATCTAATATGCTTGTTAATGGATGGACTACTTGTAACTTATGCCACAACATTGTTGGAAATCATGGGGATATTTGAGTTTCTTGTGTTGCATTGCTTAAGCATCAGACAAGTGTTTGATCAGCACATATTTGGCACTGAATGGATCCAAAACGGCAGCACTTTTAGGTCCATAAAGCTATATTCTTTTGTTTCGCTGCTGGCACCATTTTGATACGCATTGCATTGCATGACATGACTTCCGATTTGACCTTCAATGCAATGTGATGTCCACTTTTAGACCCTAATATTCCAGCTCCATCTTCCTACAGTTTCTTTCTGTTTCCTAGCTATGTATGCAGATTCAAATGTGTTTCCTAATTATTGCTAGTGTGATGGTAGCGTTAATAAGGAGTTCGCCTATAATGCAGATACCTTCACCTGACGTGACTGAAGGACATCAATTCAGAAATGCCTCCCTTATGGCAGATGTAGCTGGTTCAAGGGTTATAACTGAAGATGAACTCGATTCAACAACACTAGGAGCTACAATTGAAGAGATTTTAGGTATATCTAATTTATTTTTTATGATATCTGTGATTGTTATGTCTATGATATGTTACTCTGCAGTGATAATGAATTTATGTTACTCAACTTGAAGAGAACTGTACTAAGTTTGCTTCAGGGACATCTGGTACTGCAGTCTGGATTTACTCTTTTGAATGCATTTTCCTTTTCAATTCTGTGATCTTCTAGAGGTAACAGTACAAATTCTATCGTGATGAATCTTTCTGTCTAGGGATTTGTGGATGCAGCAGTTATCAATTGCCTTATAGATTTATGAAACCAGGGGCTAAATTCACTTTTGAATTGTATCAGCAGTGGTTTCTGGATTAATTTTCTCAGCAACATATTAGTTGAACCTTTTAGAGATTAATTTTCTCAGTAAAATATTAGCTAAATTGGCAGCCTACTGATCTACCTCTACTCAAACCGGAGAAACTTAAATATTTTGTAGTTGTATATTTTGTAGTTGCTTGTAACTTCTTATTGGTTTTAAAGAATTTAAGAATTTATGCATGCCTTCAACGAATTAAACTATATGGTACGAGTTTACATCTAATTGTTTCTTTCTTAAACTCTTCTGTCCTATTTTAATTATGGTGTTCTAACAGGAGTTTACATGCTGTAGGACAAACAGGAGTAGTATTAACTAGTAGCTGAAACTCACAAAATTAGTAATAGGATGCTAGAATATCAACTTTTAGGTTTGGATTTCAGCTTAGAAAGCTGAAATTTCAAATTTTGGTATAGTTGAGTTTTTAGGATTTGATTGCTAGAAAATTAGCCTTAGAATTTCACGGTTTAATATGGCTTCAATTTAGGTTTAAGTGGGTGGTATTTAGTTACACAACGATGGAGAATAGGAAACTAGGGTTTAAGAATTACTCTTAGAAGAAAGCATTACACTTTTTAGTTGAAAACTTAGGTTTGTAGAAAAATTTTAAATTGCTTGTCATTGAAGGGCTGAATATACACATTTATAGATAAATTTAAATTTGTTAGAAACTATTTTCTACTAGAATAAAATTTATAGATAAATTTAAATTTGTTAGAAACTATTTTCTACTAGAATAAAACCCTTATTCTAGTAGAAAATAGTTTCTAACAAATTTAAATTTTGGTCTAATAAAGATTCTATACGTCTTAAACAACTAAGATAACATACTTAAAATAGAATAATATATTTAACTTACTACTGCTTTCCATCTAATAAGAAATCCTAACACAATTTAAATTTCGGCTCTTATCTTTAATGTTAACTCAATTCTCAATCCCCAATCTTCATCCCACCAAATTAAGGTTTGTGGTTGACTAATTTTTCTCTTTTATTTCTTCTATATACTGTAAGCTCTTTTGCACCAATTCTCCTCAACTTTTTTGAAGTCGTCCTCAACGTAAAATGTGATAAATACTAATTATATAAGTCTAAATTTGATTTCTGAAATCCGTATTCTAAAATTCAAGTATTGTTAGAAATCGGTGTTCTTTTTCACTTGACAAGAAATTGTTGATATCTTCCATCTCTTGTCACTATAATTTGTTCATTAAGAACATCTTCTATCTTCGCTTCAAGATGGGGAGCAATGGGAAATGGTTGGAATTCTGACAACTACGATAGGAAATTGCATATCATCATATATATGATATATAGTTAAGTCGGCAATATTAAATATATCATTAATTCTCATCTCACTATAACAAGTATGCTTTTATTTTGTTTTATTTGATTTTCTTTTGTATCTTAGAGTTTTTACATATTATGTTTTCTATTTATGTTGGAATTCTATTTTTAAACTTTATACCCAATTAAGAGTCTTAATTAGGGTTGTTAATTTATCCTTAAGCCTATTTAAAGACTGTTATGATTAATAAAGAGGTAAGTAGGTGACTTTGCCCGTGTCTCGACCCGTGACTAGATCCTACACTAGAGTACATAATAACTTTATTCTAGTTAGAAAAAATTCTTAACAAATTTAAATCATGTTGTAATAAAAATTTTATAAGTCTTAAACAACTAGGGTAGTGTATCTAAAATAGAATAATATTTAACTTATTGCTACTTTGTATTGAATAAGAAATCTTAACATAATTTAAATTTCAACTCTCATCTGTGTCAATTCAATTTTCAATTCTAATCTCACTAAATTAAAGCTGTTGACTAATTTTTCTTCTTTTATTTTTTCTACATACTTTAAACTTGTTTGCATTTGTTAAAATTTGACTTGTTAAGCCTCTTAACTTCCTTTATATTTTTTTTTTCTCTAAGTAGTTTGTTTTTCAATTTCTATGACAGGAAATGAGAATTTGATGGCAGAGATGTCTGAAAGGGCGCTAAGAGCTGCAAAACCAGATGCCTCTGCAGAGATTGCTCAACACATTCTTTCCTTAATTGAGTCATCAACAGCAAAGAAGTGACAATAAGTTAGCTTAATTAGAATTGCATTTTAATTGAAGTATTTGATGAGGTTTTAGTACAGGAAGATGTTAGTTTATGCCTTACAGTCAATCGCTTTGGTTGTAGTTTAATTATTTTGTGATAAAATAATTAATAAAGGCATCCTTTATCTTTATATATTAATTACATGTGATGTTTTAATACTAAAGATAAAATTATTGGAATAATTAATATGTAATTGAAATTACGATGATATAATTGTGAGATTTAATTCACATTTACTATTATTCCTAAATGTTCTTAGTTGTAGTTTTATCAAGATGGGATAATATTGAAACAGTAAAACTAGCAAATATTATGATTCATTATTATGAAAGTAACTAATCTCATAAATTAAAATACGTAGATATTTAAACTAATGCGAGTGATTATTTGAGAATAAGTCACTAAATTGATCCGACTATGAGAATCCCGAATGGAATATTACTTATATATCTGTGGATTTCCTCATAATGATGGTTATATAATTAATCCTTAAACTTGAGATTACCAAGGTATTTCGTGTGGTAATTACAGTATTTTGATATTACTTATGAATTTCCTAGGATAATTCAATCGGTAGTACTTGGATGCAGTATAAACCATATGGAGATAGTTGAGTAAGTCAATAAAAGATTCGCTACTCTAAAGTAATTAGAGAGAATATTCCACTGTTCTTGATTAGTAGTAATTTAAGGCATTATCTGGTCAGAGTAAATTGACATTTGAAAAAACGTTTTCAAATTTCAATTATAAATTAATTACTAATTAATAAGAACGAACATAATTGGACCAAAAGAGTAGACATTATGTCCATACTATGTTTAATTCGAATATTGAATGACGAAAGGATCAAATTATACATTATAAATATGCATGGACAAGTTAAGTCAAACCACTTCGACATTTCTGATATTTGGGTGGTCTTGATATGTTGCTAGATGTCAATCTTGACCTATGATTATCAATTGTTTAATTGGATAATTAAAGATAAATTAAAAGGAGTTTTGATTTATGTAATTCTAATTGTGAATTAAAATTATAATTTATAATCTTTGTCAATATATTATGAATCTAATAGGTTACATATCAAAGAGCAATTTGTGAAAGAAAAATCAATTTAATTAAGTTGGACTTAATTATAAAGTTTTAGAAACTTTATGGATGAAATATGAGATATTTGATTTTATTAAAATTAAATTCTTTAATTATAATTAAAATAAAAATTCCTAATGATTTTTCTATTAATAGAAAAAAATGTTTAGAAGCTAGCACTTTTGTTCTTCCTCTTAAAAGAGTCTTAAGAAATTGCTCTGTGGGTGACATATCGAAAAGATTTTAAAGGATTTTCAACGGAAACATGAACAAAATATGATTTTTATTATTATTTATATTTGTGTTATTATTCAAGTTAACTAATTATTGGGATTCGGTCGGAATTTGTAAAATCTTTGTTTTCCGTTACGCCCGTGATTCAATCATGATTGGCTTCTAACATAAGATAGTTTAAATAATTTTGATTGAATGGTTTCTAACATAAGATAGTTTAAATAATTTTGTAAGGGCTGACCTTTTTGTTTTATTTCAGCATACGTCTGCAAGGGTTGGCATTAGTTTAAATATATTGGCTAAGTAGAGATTTAAAGGGTGCGTTTACTTTCTGAAAATTCTCTAGTTTTCTAGAATTTTTTTTTCATAAAATAGAAAATAATTAGAAA
>JANKOD010000007.1:9073965-9084751 GCA_026284645.1 Erythroxylum acuminatum
AATGGTTGGCCAAACTCAATACCAGAAAATTTAATTTCAAACAGAGAAATCAAATCCAAAAGTCCATACAAATAAATAAACCCAGATTTAATCCATAAAAATAGCTAAAAGCTTGCCCCAACCTTGAAACTTTAAGGAAACTACTCACTCATGGTAGGATGAAAACAACAAAAATTATGCTCAGCAGACAACATTAAGAGAAATTAAATAATAGATCAGAAATTCAATAAGTTTCATGTTTCCCTCTAATGTTGCGTCACTGTGTTGCTGCGTCTCTGTTTGGTCTGTTTGCTTCCTCAATGGTGAGTGTTCGGTATGTTGGTTTTTACCTGCTTCTCCAAAAACCCAACTAATGTAGAGTGAGTGTGTGTCTCCTTTTGTTTAACCTTGATGGCTTGGTCCCTCACTGCTGCCACTTAAGCTTTCCCCCTTGTTGTAACGTTGAGAGCCCCTCCTAATGTGTAACGTGTGAGCTGCTAATTTGAGTGGAGAGTGATGAAAAACAATGAGTAAATGGAGCCCCCCTCTTCTATGTTATGTTGATAGCTAGGCTAGTAAGTGGGAAGTAATGAAAAATATTGGAGAGTTGGTTGTTGTAGAGAGTGGGTGGAAAGAGTTTGGTTTTTGTCGTTGATGGCTAAGTGAGTCAAAGAATGGAGGCCCCCCCCTCTTCTAATTGAATGTAACGTGAGTCCTCTAGTGTATATCGTTGGTGGAGCCCTTGGAGCTGTCTTTTTTTTTTGTCTTCTCTTGTGGAGTGGCTTGGTGAGTCTCTCTAATATGCGTGAATGCCCCTCTTTGAATGTAACGTTGGTTTTCTTTTGTCCAATGAGTGAGAGTAGTGAAAACTAATCAGTAAATGGAGCCCTCTCTTCTCATCTCACATGAATGCCTTTCTCTATCTTTAGCATGTGGTCGGGTCGGCCAAATGAGGACCGGTTTAAGTAGGCCTACTCCAAAGCCCAGGCATAGACGGCCTGATAACAGTAGTAAGAAGTTGTCTCCCATGCAAAGTGGATGAGGGACGTAGAGACCTAAACCTAATTTACCACATATATAAGGCAACGCTCAACCATGGTAGAGGTACGAACTGAAAACCCTAGTTATCTCTCCGCTCTCAAAAACCTAAAACTTTGACAAAGAAACTGACTTGAGCGTTGGAGAGGCCTCCCGGGAAACGACCCCCGGAGAGTCCTTGTTTGTCTTGCAGGATTTCCACAGGTGAAACTCTGCGAGAATATGGATCAGAACCACGATATTCCAGCCTTACAGAATCCGGCTGAACCAAGCCGAAAAGACAATTATGCTAAAAAATTATTGCAATTTACTCAAGAAATAGAAATAAAGATAGATAGAGATAAGTTTATCCTCTCCTTTTTCGAATTTCATTCTTTTGATGGCAGATACAAATTTAACTTTATTTCATAACATGGGCCTTACTCTGATTTGGAACAGTAGTTGTAATGTGATGCATACATCAATGGTAGCTAGCACTAAAATCGTGAGATTAGTAGATTTCCATTAGAGGTGTATTAATGGATGAAGTTAAAGATTGCTATAGGTAAGCTTTTCTGTTGTCCATCTCTCTCTTTGATCATTCTTCTCATATTTCTTAACACCTACCTCCAATTTGTTCATGGCCTCGTCTAAGTTTGAAGCTCTGTTCATCGATGGAAGACATATGACCTATGTTGGCATTCGTAGGATCTCTGAAAAGAGCTTCAAAAGAACTACAAATAAACCCCATCTTCACAACAACCACCGTTGCCAACCCCTCATGGATACTTTCTTAGAGCTTTATACTCAGGCATAAGCACTTCTTCTTAATAACCCAAAACTTTCGAATCTATTTAAACAATTTTGCAATCTTTACTACGAAAGATAAAAAAGTTGCAAGGGCATAGCCTTTTAACCCTTCTTCAACGACATATCACCAACTATAAAATCTATTAGATCGCGTTTCTAATTGAGGCTGAAACTCAGGTTTATATTGACAGCAAATTTATGCAAAAGATCGTAGAGACACTTCAATATGTCAGCTCTGAAGAAGAGAAAGTTATAATATTGAAAGAGATAGAAAAGTGTTTGTTATGAGGTATCATCAATTGGAGATTTTCAGGAATTGGTTCTGAAAGCAAAACTATTTTATATATACATGTTCTTCAAGCCAAGAAACCAGACTCCAAAACTAAGCGATTTTGAAGTTACTAGCTTCATCTTTAGCAGATGCTACAGCTATCATATTTGTTCTCTTGCTTTTGAAATCAAATATTGCACACAAGAACATAACACCACCTAAAATTAAAGGTGGGTGGCTTGTTATCGGTCACCTTTCTCTCCTAGCAGGACTAGACCCAGCTCACATAACCTTAGGAAAGTTGGCTTACAAGTACGGACTAATATTCACCATCAAACTTGGTGCGCATCGAACTCTGGTCGTGGGCAGTTGGGAAATGAATAAGGAATGCCTTACTTTCAACGATAAAGCTTTCGCTAGTCGACCTCATTCTGTCTCCTGGGAGATTCTAGGATATAATTACTCCATCTTTGCATTAAGCCCTTACGGTTCTTATTGTCGCCAAATGCGCAAGTTAGTAACACTTGAATTTTTGTCTAACCATCGGCTTGGTACGTTTAAAAATTTACCAGAAGTAAAATGTTTGTTACAAGGTTTTGACAGAGATTTTCAGGAATTGGTTCTGGAGCTACTGCATCATCTCATGATGCTACAAATGTTATAGGAAAACTATATACTTTGCCTAGTTTAGAGGCTAATACCCATATATTTTACCTTACTTGTATGTTGACTGAAGATCTACAAAGAAGGTCCATTTTTTTTTACCGAGATGATACAAAAAGAGCTGAATATATTAAGTTTATGTATGAGCATGAGGAGCACAAGAAACATTAAACATAGTTTCTGTGCATTACTATGTTTAGATTATTGTTTTTATGATTTGTGCACTTATATTGTCATGGTATGTTTTGAGATATTATGAACTTAATTAGCTTATTTTATTATATTATATTATCTTATTAGTAATCTATAATTTTATTATGTGTTATATTATTTATTTCTTAATATTTAGACATATAAGTGTCTTGTTTATTTAGAATATAATTTTATTTGTTGATTTATATATGGATGATAATGTTATGCAAATTATGCAACTTCTGCAAATTAGGCAATTTTTGAACAATAAGAATGAGTTTTGGGATTTGGTGGCTTATGTATAGGTTTGTATTTTTTGAACCATATGTACAAGGAACAATGCATGACTTCATATCTAACAGGAGAACTATGAATGAATGAATTATTGAATGATAATGAAAAACTGTGTTTTAATACGTTTATGATGAATCAAAATACATTTCGTCAATTATGCATGATTTTGGAAAATAATTATAGTTTGAGGCCTTCAGATAGGACATCAATTTTGGAAAAAGTGAGTTTATTCATATATGTCCTAAGTAAAGGTGTCCCTAATAGGGATACCCGGGAGTGCTTTCAACATTCTAGTAAAACTGCGAATAGAGTTTTTATTAAAGTTTTGAGTGCCATGGATAGATTTTCAAAAGATATACTCATATCAAAAGATCCTGAATTTAAGGGGATCCCATTATAATTGCCAATGATGCTAGATATATGCTTCATTTTAAGGTAATTGAATATGTTCCCACTCCCTCTTCATTATATTTTTCTTCGAAAATGGTTGTTTTATCATCTTATGATTATTGTTTTATATTAGGATTTCATTGGAGCTATTGATGATACATATAGCAGTAGTTATTGTAGAGGATGATCAAATGCGAAATAGAGGACGGAAAGGAATAATGATTACAAATGTATTTGCAGCATGTGACTTTGACTCACTATTCATGTATATTTGAGCTGGTTAGGGGGGATTAGCATATGATTTTTGTATTTACCTTGATACATAGATAATCTGAGACTCAAATTTTCAAAACCACCAATAGGTACTTTTAAGATTTGTAAGATTTGCTATTCATGTTTTAGATTTTTTATGATATCATTAATACTAATTTTATTACCTCTATGGATATTTAGGTAAATATTACTTGGTTGACAAAGGCTATCCAGAAAGAAAAGAATATTTGACACCTTACCTAAAGATAAGGTATCATCAATCGAAGTTTTATGGGGCAAATCCGAAAAGATCTTGACAAGTTTTTAATCAAGTTCATTTATTATTGAGAAGTTGTATTGAGAGGGCTTTCAGTGTTCTTAAGACTCGATGGAAGATATTGGAGAACATGCCTTAGTAATCATTGATGGATCAAAATAGAATAATTTATGCATCTTTTATGTTGCATCACTATATTAAAAGAAACACAATCGATGACTCCACTTTTACATCTTCGATCAAGATCCTGAATTTATACCTCTAGATGTATTTGAAGATGTTGAAGTTAACTTTACACAAGAAGGAGTTGAAGAACCAAGACCTTCAAAGATGGCAACTATTTATGATAATATTGCTTTTACTTTAATGACAATTAGACGCCATTCTTAGATTATTATAAACCTTTGCTTTGAAATATGGTGTTGACTTCTTTTGCTTTATCTAAATTCCTCATTAGCTAGCAAGATTTGCAACCACTCACTTCAATACCCCAACTCTCCCTCAGAATTTCTTTAACTCCCTATCTTCCTAATAAATAGTTTAAGAATTAAACAAGGCCTTTTAACATAGCCTGCTGCATAACTTTTGTATCTCAATTATGGAATGATCTAAGCACATTAGAGCACTAAAACATGCAAAAGAATTAGGAAAATTATTTAGCTAGAGCTAGTTCACCATTACTCTATCTAACCTTTTCTTAATGAAAAACATTCCTTATTACCTATTATTCCTAGCAAAACTTTTCCAATATATCTCAATTCCACCACTCCAATATAATGCACCACATTCTTTAACTCTTTATCAATTAATTTTAACTTAATTTTGTGGCCTTTCACTTTGTAAGGGGGTAAGAAACATTTTAGGTCACCTATAAATAAACAAGGTTTATTTATTTAGGCCTTAATGCCTTTGATTTCCTTCCATAGTTTGGCTACCTGAAATTTAAAATTAGTTATGTATATTATGGAAACATCAAAATGTATTGAGGAATGAATTAGTTTATCTGAGGAACTTATATTGAAGTCTTTCACTCTTTTTCAATTGTAAGATAGTATAAATCTACCATTATAATAGTGCACTTGGCTAGAGTATATCTTTCAATCTGCTCCTTAGAAAACTAAGAATATTATTTAGTTGATCAACTTTTATTTTTTTCTCTGATAATCTTGGAATCAATTTTTCTAAGAAAAAACACATCTCTAAAGGGTCATTCATCCTTCTTAAATTCTATATTAACATTTTCATAGATAGTTGAGTATTATATTAGATGCTAAGAGCTTCTGCTCCTCTTTTCCCCTTTTTTCCTTCATGACCTTCTTATTGAGGTGGATTCAATCTCTAAAAATTCAGGTTATGAATTCCTATTCTGCTTATATTTTGATCTATGTTCCTCACCCTTATGAGTTACCTCATCAGGTCATTAGTTATTCAAGGTTTTAGTTTATGTAGATTCTCTGCATTCTTAAAAACCATAAGAAACTAATTTATGGAGGTAAAATTAGATTCACATACTAAGTCTCAGCATCAACATTTCTAATACAATCTCCAGCATGTATATTATGTAGAACAAGTTCCTCCTTATCCTAGGTGGAGGGTTTTAGGTTTATGTATTCTCAATTGCTCAATGTAATAACTATTATTAAAAGACCTTTCAGTGGCTTTTTAAATAAAAGGTTTTATTCATTGCTTTCTAACTATAGCTAAGACTGATTTCTAATTTGGTAAGCTCACTACACTTATTTAGCTTCATAACAGAGATAACTTTAGGAAGGTCCCCATTTTGGCATAGCTCCACACAAATCCTTATATAACATAACCTATCCATGTGGGAAGTCAGGAAGTCTAAGTATAAAGTCTTTCTAATTAAGTTAGCTAACAAGTTTAGGCCTTCCATTGTCTAATATTCTAGAGGAACATTGTGGAAATTATTTCATAGTAAAATGGCCTTTGTTTTTCCCCTATCAAGTTCTAACCTAGCCTCTATCTTTGCAGCAACAATGGTTGGCCTCCAATATGCCATGGCCCCTACTATAAGATCTTTAGAAATCAAGCATCATTTGAGACCTCTTCAGTTAGAATTGTCTCCTATAAGTCCCTTTTTCCCCTATTTTTCCATTTTCCATACTTGCAATTGGGGGAAAAGGTAGGCCTTTTTCCTATAAAGTAGCCTACTAGAGTTGAATACCATGCATTTACTCCTACTTGCAGAACCTCAGTTGGGGAGAAAGTATCCCTGCCACTATTTAATCTTGGGAATATGTAAGCTTGTTCGAGTGGAGGAGGGTGTAACTTTATCACTCTATGATTTATGAGAAGTTGAAGCCATTTGAGCAGAGTCGTTTTCATTTGTTGCAATGTTCACTCCCACCATCTGAGGTTTTGGTTTAATCATCACATTCAAAAGGGGTGGAAAATTCTCCTTGACTAAGCATTTCCCATTTACTATATTATAAGTTATGTATACCTCCTTGCATGCTACTTGAATGTCCTCTGAGGTCATTAGCTAAAAGGCTCCATTAGATATTCAACCGTCCTCTAGGGTCAAACCCATTGGATAGGACTCCAAAAGAGGAAAGAAACTAGAATGACTACTAATAATTCCTAGAAAGTATTTTCCATGTATTATTTACCACTAAACCATCTTGACATTTTACCTTTTCTTAATATAAATAAGCACCATTTGTCTGCATTGTCTGATAGTGCATGTATTTCCTATCATAAATTAATTCTTTTTTAAAAAATGAAAATGGTATTACTATAAAAGAAACTAAATCGACAAATAGAGAGTTCAAGGCATCATGCTAGCCTTATATGTACAACGGGGTCAAAAGAAGCTAAATAAGGTAGTATATCTATTAGCAAAAAGAAAAAATAGAGAGCTATAGATTCCATGGACATTTCATCTTCATAGAAAGATTTTGCTGACCATCGTGTGCCACCAAACATGTTTGAATATCGCTATTCTACCAGTTAGATGGTATTTCTCTCATTTTCCATCTATGAATCTCCTTTGATTTCTCCCCCTCAAATGTTTTAAATGGTGATAATGAAGACTCCTTTGTACGATATCAAATTGAGGTGACCTTGCTTAAAATTTTTGATAACACAACTCAAGACCTACTCCTCGTTGTATCCACTATTATTACTTGGTAACATGTGTAACATACTACTCCAAATAGCTCTAGAAAAGCTACATTGAAAGAACAAATGTTTTCAATCCTCGACCTCTCTGTTGTATAGTAAACATAACACATCATCGCTTCCATGCCATTGATTTTTAGTTTGGATTTTATTTCTAATCACAAGCTAAATAATAAAAGAAGCTTTGGGGCATAAAGAGTGCTTCCATATAAGAGAGAACCAAGGGACTTGGATAGTAGTGTTAGTGAACAGTTTATGACAAGATTGATTTGTATACTGTCCATTCGAATTTAGTGTCCATGTTAGTGTATCATCGCTTGGAGCTATCCGTAAAATATGGAGATGAGCGGCTAGAGGTTGAAATCCCCTGAAGCTACCATGCCATGTCCATTCCCTAGTTAGGGAGGAGACTCTGAACTGGAGTGGCATTTGGTATTTAGGGTGATAAAAATTTGCTGAATGCACCAAAGGACTAATGTCCAGCCAATTATCATACCAAATCCACGTCTTCTTGCCATTCCCAATTGTATGCTTGATACAAGGATATATGGTATGTCTAAGCTTCATCATTTATTGAAGTAACAACTAAGAACCCTCCTTAGAAAAATCAGCTACCCAAATGTTCGTGTGCCTCAAATAGAATTCTTATAGCCATTTTATCCTATGAGCCTTATGTTTGGTGATGATCCTCCAAATCCTCTTGCACATCACGACATTTTCATTTCAGAAATGGATATGATACCAAGTCCACCATACTTTTTAGGGACTGTTACTTCAAACCATTTGAGCTTCACTTTTCTTAAGTCATCAAGTCTGCTAAACCATAGGAAGGATTTCAAAATTTGATCCATTTCCTTCATAGCTTTCTTAGGAATAGTAATATGAGTTGTCCAGTGCATGTGCATGCTACTAAGAACCAATATGATCATAGTAAGTTGGGTTATATAGGACAGAAATTGATTTTGCTATGCCAACACATTGGATTTCATCCTTTCAATAATTAGTAAACAATCTGCAAACTTCGGCTTAGAGGTTGTTATAGGAATGCCCAAATAGCAAAAAGGTAGAGGCTGGATATTCAGAACCATAAGATCAATAAGAGCATCAACATTTCTCACATAAGCTGAGTGGTATATCTGACTTTTATTCGGATTTAATTTCAGGCCAGACCATTGCGTAAATAAATCCAGTATATGCATCAACATAGTGATTGAGTGTGAATCATCTCCATACAATAAGATCAAATCACTAGCGTATATAAGATGAGTAAGGTTTACCTCTCGTCATCAATGATGGACCTTAAAGGCACGATTGCAGCTGATGAGTTTACTTATTAGCCTAGAGATTCCTTCCATTGTAAAGGTAAACAAGTAAGGGGTCCCTTTGTTTGATTCTGTTGTTACCGATCAATCATACACCAAGACAACGAAGAAAGAATAGCGTAGAGTAGAGAGAAGTTTTAGAGAGAGAGTTTTCAGAAACAGGGGCAAACAGAGCAAGAATTAAGAACTCAACAACTCGTTGAGATTTCCTCCAAATGTTATTAGTAATCAATCTTCAGAATGTACACATATCAAATCATCTAGAATTACAATATTTATAATACTCAAATCCTATCCATCAAGTAACTGACTATTCTTGATCTTCTGTGATCGTTTCCTTGTACGTTGATGCATGGCTTGCATGATCAAGTTGCTCGACGTCCATTTGAACTTCTGAGACATTTTCAACATACTCCTCCTTGAATCAGAAGTTCAGCTTCTGAATTCCAACCATTTTCCTTAATTGCTTAAAACGCGAAACATTGAATCCTTTTGTAAACAAGTCCGTAATCTGATCGTCCGTTTGAATGTACTGAAGCTTCAGCTCTGCTTCCTGTTGAATATCCCTTAGATAATAATACCTAAGTTTAAAATGCTTGGTTTTTCCATGAAAAACTGAATTCAATGAGATTGAAATTGCGGCTTCATTATCAATGTTAACCACCGTAGCTCCTCCTAATTGAACTTGTAAATCCGCCAGTAATTTTTTCACCCAAATCACTTGTTTTGCTACAGCTGTGGCCGCCACTAATTTGGCTTCTGCTGTCGAGAGCGCCACCAATTCTTGCTTCTTCGATGTCCATGAGAAGCATGCTGAGCCTAATGTTAAACAGTAACCGGTGGTGCTCTTCATATCTTCTATTGCTCCACCCCAATCACTATCAACATAGCACATGAGCCTGCACTTTCCTGTCTTCTCATATTGCAACCGATAATCAGTCGCTCCTTTCAAATACCTCAAAACCCTTTTTACCGACATTACATGCTGCTTTCCTGGATCGCTTAATTATATGGAAAGTATACTTACTGAGTATAGAACATCCGGCCTTGTAGCTGTGATGTACATAAGACATCCGATCATACTTCTATAATTCTTCCTGTCAACTTCATCATCTCCTTCCTTCTTTACCAACTTCTCTTTTGGGCAGATTGGAGTTGGCACTGGCTTACACTGATCCATTTTGAACCTCTTCAATACATCCCGAATATATTTCTTTTGGCATACGGTAATGCATCCTTCTCGTTGAGATACCTCCATGCCTACGAAATATTTCATACCTCTGAGATTTGTCATTTCGAAGGTTCTCTTGAATTGCTGCTTTAGGTGATTAATCTGCTTCTCAGAACTTCCAGTAAGCAGCAAATCATCTACATAAATTGCTGCTACCGTCACGTCTCCATCTTCCATACGCACATACAATGTTGGCTCACTGCAGCTTCTTTTGAATTGAATTTCCAGAAGAAATTCGTCGATTCTTGCATACCAGCACCGAGGTGCTTGCTTCAGCCCATAAAGGGATTTGTTCAGCTTATAAACCATCTCCTCCTTTCCTTTAATTACGAAGCCCTCCGGTTGTTGGACATAAATTTCTTCTTGTAGGATTCCATTGAGGAAGGCAGATTTCACGTCCAGTTGATGCACCTTCCACTTTCTTTCAGCTGCCAGTGCCAGCAACAACCTTATTGTTTCTATTCTGGCCATTGGAGCAAACGTCTCCCCGAAGTCGATTCCTTTGATTTGCGCATATCTTTTTACAACGAGCCTTGCCTTCAATTTGTTTACAGACCCATCTGGATTCAGTTTCGTCTTGAATACACACTTTAATCCTATGGCTCTCTTGTTCGGTGGTTTATCAACCAGACTCTAGGTTTGATTTTTATCTATCATCAGCATTTCCTCTTCCATGGCTTTCACCCATTTAGGATTCTTCATCGCTTCTTGGGTCCGGGTCGGCTCCAGAATTGCTTCGTTGCTTCTCTCGTATATTTCAGCCAGGCTTCTCATTCCTCTTACCGGTACATGATCGAAGTTGTCCCCACTATCTTTTTCTGAAATGTGCTCGCCTTCAGAAGTCCATTCTCCCTGATCATGTAGTTGTTTCTGTTCCCCAACATCTCTGGGTACTGCCTCCCCCTCTTCTTCGTGCTGGACTGGGTTGTCAACTGTCGCCAGAGTGT
>JANKOD010000007.1:9087707-9097911 GCA_026284645.1 Erythroxylum acuminatum
TATTGATTGGCATTATTCTTTTCTCCAATTTTGTGTCTATACCAAGCTTTTCATATTATAGCTAAATATACAAGGCCGAATCAGCCATTGATACTTGTCGATTCGGCAGCTCGGATAGCTTAGAACATGAAAGAAAAATGAACATGTAAGTACAACTAATCTGTTTTCTTTGAGATATTTTAGTGGAATGCCTGTTGGACAAGCAAGAACCGAAACTAGAAGATCTTGCTTCAAATCAGTTTAATTATGATAATGTAGACATTTTTTATCAGCATATCTAAAATGTTACTGGACAGAATTAAGCCTTATGAGGCGTTCCTCTTGCTTCTGATTCTCCTACTTGGATTTTGCCTCTTCTTCATTATGAACTTCAATCAGACAATGCAAATCATTTATATTGCTTTTGATTATGTTATCTTCCAAAAATGCTATTTTAATCTATTTGAGGATATCATCATTTCTTGTTAAACCTTTTGATTTATTAAAGAAAAAAAAACATATGCATTGAACATTGTGAATTGTTTTCTTTCCTAAATGTGCTTGCTTTAAAGAAAGAACAAGGTGTAATACCATAACTAACTGATACATCTGTTCTATGTTCTAAATTGAGCTCTTGTTTTAATCCCTGATCCGTGGTATGCTATGTCTTCAGCAGCAGGAACAGGAACAGTTGAATTCTACCAAAGAAGCTAATCAGCCTTCGAATGGCAGGGGGGTGGATGAAAAGGATCTCTTGCAGCAAATTAGAGCAAAAGTGAGTGAGCTTTCCCTTTTCTAGTTTTGTTCTCATCGCTGCAATGCTTCACTATATAAAGTTGACATTGGAAAATTATGACAGGCTGTTGGGAGTGATGATGATAGTTGGAGCGACAATTGATAATTCTGAAGGGAGATGGTTGTGCACATTCTACTTGAAAGCAGATACATTTGCAGTTTTGACTTCGTAAATAAATGTGAATCTTTCCGGTTTTTCCAGTGTAAGTAATTTGTACGACCTGTATCTTTCCGACTATATGGATTCATTGGTTCAAGAGTTAGATGTAAATCGCTGTAAACAATTCATCTGTTCTTCAATAAATAGATGAACAGATGTGAATTGTCTTTGGTGGATGGACAGCATCAATTGCTAGCTACTGTTGAATCAATATTGAATGGTCTGATTTTTGAGCTTTTCAGTTACTGTTGGATGTTGTTTTGTATAACTGGTTGCATCTAGATTTAGGTTCCAGAAAATCTTGTGTTAGAATCTCTCCTCAAACTTTTCGCGACGTTTGAAAGTCATAGTCTGTTTCTCTTCTTCCCCTACACATTTGAATGCAACTCTTACATGCCTTTTGATTTTGTTTGATTCTTTCAGCTGTCTAGCCAATTTTGGAAACATCAGTGCTGGGATCATCGATCGCCTGTTGGATTTCTAGAAAAACTAGAAGAAAGCCAAGAAATAGAAGACATTTGCTTGCAACTAGAAAAGGAAAATGCAGATGGACTAGCTATGGATGGTGATCCAAGTGTCATATTGATATAAGAATGTATAATAAAAGTTTTATATATGTACTCATTTTGATATTAATTATTGTATTATGACATGTTTTCGAATATCAATTAAATAATACATTATTTACAAGTATGAAATTCTTGTGATGCATGAATAATTATTAAAATTAATGATAAAATAAAATATTGAAGAATTATTAAATAAATAAAATTGATATAATAAAAAATTGAAGAATTGTTAAATAAATAAAATTTATAAATAATATTGAATAAATATTAAATAAACAAGATTAAAAAACTTTATTTTAAAAATAATTTATAAAATTAAAAATTATTAAATTAATATGATTTTCTAAAAATGGAAAAATAATAAAAATAATAATAAAAACGTCGCGGAAGACATTTTGTGACGTTTTTAGAAACGTCGCAAAAGGCCTTCTGCGACGTTTTTTAGAAAACGTCGCGAA
This sequence comes from Erythroxylum acuminatum, assembly GCA_026284645.1. Taxonomy (NCBI): domain Eukaryota; kingdom Viridiplantae; phylum Streptophyta; class Magnoliopsida; order Malpighiales; family Erythroxylaceae; genus Erythroxylum; species Erythroxylum acuminatum. The sequence goes on from JANKOD010000007.1 coordinate 9,089,669, forward strand.
TTCCTTCACATTCTGCGACGTTTTAAAAACGTCGCGAAATGTTAGACAATCCGTGACGTTTTTTTAAAACGTCGTGGATTGTCCAAACTTTTAGTGACGTTTTTATAAACGTCGCGAATTGTCAGTATTTTTTGTGACGTTTTACATTAGACGTCGCAGAAAGCTTTTACCTACACTACATTTCACGACGTCTATTACGACGTTTTTTGGACATTCTGTGACGTTTTTCAGACGTCGCAGAATGCTTGTTTTCTTGTAGTGACACTTAAATGAAGTATTAAGATTGCTTGTTAGTTGATTTCAAGATTTCTTTGGGAACTTTTGGAGTTTAATAGATGGTTAATTTGTGATTCCGCCTGAAATTAGGAAGTCATCTCATTGTAATATAAAATACAAAAAAAAAGGATTTTATAAAGTTAAGATCACTTTAGTTCATATAATTATAATTGCACTAAAGCTTAAGTATATAAGTGTATTTATGATGAAGTTTGATTGTCAAATTTTGCATCGATCTTCTTTTAAATTCTAAATGTTATGTGAAAATTACTACAATTGTACTTCTGTTTCACATCAAATAATGTCTATATAAAAAAAGTTGAAAGAATTATAAAATTAGTTGAGAAAGGAATATGCTAAGAGTATTGTCTTTTACACAGCATACGATTCTTTATAATAGGATTTCGAAAATTTTGGTTATTTAATCTAATTTAAATAAAAATTTGCATTAAGCACTAACTAGGTTTTAATAAAATTAATTATCTAAAATTGATATTTATTAGTCAAATATCATCTCTCAAACCTTATAATAAGGTTTAATTTGATTAAATTTCCTTTTTCTTTCTTCAACAGTTGTTTATAAGTTACCAATTAAATTTCCAAATATAATGATAATCAATACAAATTATAATCTTAAATTATATCTATTTAATAAAATAAAGTTAAAATTTATCTTAAGTTCTACAATTAAACAAATTACATCCATATACAAATATTATAATTTAACAGTACATCATAACCCCATGTTAGAAATGCCAAGTAGTTTTGAATAACTTTTCTATGCAAATTTTTCCAATTATAATTCACTTCATCCACTATATAATATTCTAATTAGACATCGAATATGAATTATGTGACTATTTTAAAAGTGTTATTCTACCTTTATTAAGGATTTTTCAAATAGTATTAGTTGAGAACAATAAAACATTTTTTCCAGTTACTTTAGGATAATGGATCTACCTCCATGGAATTTTTACCATGTCCAAAGGCCACCAATTAAGCTATCTATAAAAGAAAAAAGAACACGATGTTGCTCTCTGCTAATCTACTATTCACTCTTCTAGTTTCTTCATTGTTCACTTGTCTTCTTCACTCACCATAGCTTATTCTGATCTTATTTTTCTCCTCGTGTGGATACTTAGCTCATCTGTATTCTTCCATCTTACTTGTCTTGGTCTTTTTCATCTGCTTTCTACTTTCTTCTCCTGTAAGCTCTTTTCTCTCATACTTTTGCCTAAGCCTCTCTCTTTCTTTGGACTTCTGGTTTGTTTCTTCATGTTTGTCTTTTAACTATATTTACTATTGTTTCCCTTTAACCTCTCTTTTTACTCTTTATTCATTAGTCATTAACTTCCCTCCATGACTGTTAACTTCCCACCATTAATTTCAAACTCTCAACCTTCAAATTCTTCTTCTCCTGATTCTAACTCAACTTCCTTGAATGCTACTATTGACATTATGCCTGTCAAAAAGATTTGAGTTTAGGTTGTTGTGGGTTCTTCACCTGAACTCAAACTTAATTTTTAACCTCCAAAGGTTTCCTTTAAAACCAGAATTATGTCCTTTCCTTTGTATGTACTGAAAGCTAGAGCTAGCAAATGGAATTCCACACTTCTTCTTTTTTTCCTTGACAAAGGGCGGCTTTCCCAATGATGAAACTATGGGCAATGCATAACTGGAAGGTCCATAGACTGATGGCTGTACTTATTAACAGTGACGATGTGCTTTTATTCAGATTCTCAAATATTGATGATGCTATGAAAGTATTGCAAGCAGGTCCATGGCATGTCAATAACAATCCACTTCTGTTATAGACTTGGAGGCTCGGAATGAAGATGGATGATATCAAATAGGAATACATACCAATTTGGGCCTGCATAAATAGAATTCCCTTAGAGTATTGGACCATAACTGGTAGAAGTCACATTGTAAGTTTTATAGGAAAACCTACATGCATGGATCAAGCAATAGCAGAAGTTAAAAGAATCTAATTTGCCAAAATTTGTATGCTTGTTACATCTATATTTTATCTTCTTGAAACCATTCCTATGGCTCGATTAAATAAGAACATGGAACCATTTAAGGACCAAATCAAGGTCTCTTATGTACAGAAACCACGACTTACTTCTACAAAATATGGAAACCAACTAGAAAGGTCTTCAAAACTAGTGAATACCAAAAGGTAATAAAACTAATCAGTACTAATGTAGTGCAGGTTGTAACTACTACACCTGATAAAGAAGCGGATAATTCAGAATCTATAGCAATAGTTCTTGATAAGCTTATGCATGAAGATCCTATCACTACAACAGTTGAAACAACTAGAGAGGTATGTCGAACTCCAAGCAAACATATAGATCAGATAGAGGAACCTTAGTGGGATTTTGAGCTTGTCATTAGGAGGAGATCTAATAGGAAGAAGAAAACTCTAAGAGTGGAGTTACAATCATGGATATAGTAGCTTGGATCATTAGAGGGCTAATGTCCCCTACAAAAAGCTTTTGATCAAGATTCTACTGACTCAGAATAAAGAACTAATTGTTGGTATTTTGTAAACTCATATGAAAGAGTTCAATTGTAACTTGCTTGGTGTTTTGCTAAGGAATTGGAACTAAATGTCCAATCATGCTCATCATATCAATGGCAGAATTTTGGTGCTTCTATTCCAAATTATCATCGAACCAGTTAATGCATCTTAAAGTGGTGTTTAAATATTATGGTTAATCAATTATGGTTTCATTCATTAATGCTCAAAACCATACATATTAGAGAACTTTTCTTTGGAATCAACTCAAGATTGTGCCTAACAATTCTTCTCATTCAAGGATTATAGCTAGGGATTTTAATGATTTTCTTACCACAAATTAAGTAGATGGCATTAGACTATGCTTGAATATAAGACAATGCATAAATGATATTCAACTTACTTACATTCCATCTAGTGGATGCTTTTACACTTGTTGCAATAAGCAAAGTGGAGTTAATTTGATTAGGAAAAAGTTTGACAGTTGTTTAAAGGATTATGCTTGTTCTCTACCTTTCTAAATAGCTTCTCTTACTTCATAAATCCTAGTATTTTATATCACTATGCCATATTTATTCATCTATTTGTTATTAACTCTTTGCACCCATTTAGATTTAATAACTTTCTCACCGATTTACCAGAATTTGAGGGATGTATTTTGAAAGCTTTGAACACTAATATTAGGGGTTCTCAATAATATATATATATATATAATGTAGGAAGATTGGGCTTGTAAAGTAGCAATTGAAGATCCTTTATCAGTCCAATGTAGGAAATACTCATCATCTTTTTAAAAGTGCCAGATACGCTTTAGAAAACATCCAGATTAGGATTCAGATGAACCCTTCTTCAAAATCTCTTCTGATAAAAGAAAGGATAGTTATACAGCATTTTGCTAAAGTTCTTTTATATGATCATTCACTTATAAGACAAGAGATCAAGATTGTAGTGGGTGAAAATTCGTGACAGAAACACTACCTAGTTCATAGAGTTATGGTTTCCTGGAGAAGCAACAACAAGGTTGTCTCCTTGCAACATAATAATCAAGATTTAGACACTCAGTCCTCATTGTTTCAAGGAGCTTATGACTACTCTAATTTACTGAACACTCCTACAAATGTGAATTCCTCTTGCACAAATCATAAGGGATGCATTACTTCATAGGAAGTTAATTCTCTTCATATACCCATCACTATGTAAGACATTAAGAGTTCTTTGTCAATGTTGTTCTTGAATTTTTCAATAAAGGATCTCACTAAGCATCTAGTTAACAATGTTGTTCTTCAATTTTTCAATAAAGGAAAGATAATCTCAGAGATTAATAGCACCTTTATAACTCTCATTACTAAGGTTGGTAAGCAGTCTTCTTTCTTTGATTATCGACCTATCTCTTGTCGCAACACTATATACAAGATTATTGTAAAGATCCTAGCTCAAAGATTGAAATTGGTTCTTTAAAAATATATTGATGTATCATAAGGAGCTTATATTCTAGGGAGGATCACAGGAGATGACATATTGTTACTTCAAAAATTGGTTAAAGCTTATGCAAAAAAGAGGAGTAGCAAGGATTTCCTACTGAAAGTAGACTTGAAAAAAAGCCTATGATAGTGTGGATTGGAATCTCATCTTAAACACTTTACATGCTTTGGAATTTCCTGAAAAGTTTGTGCAATAGGTCTCACAGTACATTTCTACCTCTTCCTTTAAAGAGCTGGTGAATGGATAGCCTTGTAAGTTGATAGGTGTGAATTGCATCGTGTTTTAGGGTTTAGTTTGATATGTATGTAATTGTTAATTCAATCGTTTAGTATGTGTTTAGGTTAGAATTGTGTTAGTTTGTTAAGTATTTATGTTTTAAGTGTTTTATGGGTTAGTACAAGTCTTTGAACTTAAGTATTATGTTTTTAGGTACCATGATGTGTTTATTAGTATATCAGGGTCAACTTCGAAGAACGGAGAAGTTTTAGATACACTCGGGCCAAAACAACGAACCATGATCATGGCACAGTAAGCCACAATCATGACAGAAGCCTAATACATGGCCCATGATCGTGGCCTGCGTGCAACGATCGTGATAGAAGGCTCAGATGTGGCCCACCATCATGGCCTATGTCAAGCAAATGTGCAGACACTCAAAAATGTCAATTTTTGAGGGACTTTTCAGACCTTTCGAACCCCGAAAAAACCCTAGGGATGCTTATAACATAAAGGATGCTTAAAGAATAAGAGAAGGAGGCAGAAAGGAGCTTTTGCATCAACCACTTTTAGAGAAACCCTAGAGAGAATTATCGAGAGATAGAGAAATAGAAGAAGGAAGAGAGAAGAGGAGAAGAAGCCGACTTGACGTACTTTCCAGATCAGGAGTTTTCCGACGTCGCTGCTTCCCTTCATCTATTCAATTTCGTATCTCATGTTATTTTCAGTTTTATTATTATATAGAATTGGAATAATAGTTGACGAAAGGATTTTTGGATGTTGATGATGTTTCTGCACTCACCTTTGGGGTTTTATCTTTAATTTAATGAAATTTGATTCTTTATGTGTTATTGGATTTATTGTGATTTAATTTTGGAGGAGCATAATTCAATAATAAATTGAGAGGCTGAATCGAATGAAAAATAATTAAATTGGGCTAACATGAGTTAGGTGATTTAATAGAATAAGAATTAAATCAAATCAGTAAAATTGTGCGAAGAGAGATCTTGCATAGGTTTCCGATAGTTTATTGGACAACTTCAGATCTAAATAGGGTTTTGGATAGGTTGTTCCTTGAGAAATTGTAACTTCCATAACCTGATAAGGGTTTATAATTTAGGGTTAATGGTTATAACTCGAGAGAAAGTAATCAACCATATGATCGTCTAGAAACAATAATCCAATAATTTATAATCGATTAGGTTAGCATTAAAGATAGGTAAAATTTCCTTTCTCTCAATTAGTAATTCCTTTACATTGATTTTTGAGTGTGTGTTGAAACTGCTAAATTGTTAATATTTTCGTGATTGATTCTTGAACTAATTTTCTGGATTGAATTGAATTCTCATTTTAGTTTTGTTACTTTTGAATTTTATGAATTGTTCTGGCCTTAGATTTTAGGATTAGATTAACCCTCCTCGTAAGATCGACACCTTAGGTACTATGTGAACTACCCGTGCACTTATGGATTATCGAGGTTAATTAATTAAAACTTACATACATCGCAAGAACCCGATCATAATTATTTTAAAAGTTACAAAGGAATTTGTCAAGGTGATCCAATCTAACCTTATCTCTTTTCTTTAGTAATAGAGGTGTTTAATAGGACTCTTAGTAGAACTGTTGAGAGAACCAAACATTTTAGATTTCATTTTAGATGTAAGAAGCTTAAGATCACTAACCTTTGTTTTGTATATGATCTAATTCTTCTATTTAAAGCGGATCAGAATTATATTATTGCACTTCTGATGTAATACCCCATTCCTACACTTAGGAATTAAACTGCTAAATGAAGTCATATAAGTCATATCATATGAGAATATATGAAGTGCATTTCATTTACATGTATCATATTCAAATACATACATGAATTATGATTTAGTACACATTGCAAAGATAGTTTATGCACTCAATTGATTTATTCTAGGGTATAAAATATTTTAAATGTTTATGTTGTGATTTCGTGATTGTGAATTGATCATGTCTTGAATTCTAGTTTGATTGTCTACAATTAGTGAATTGGGATTTTTGTCACAATTGGGTGATTGATGAAGTTTTATCTGCATCTATTCTAGGAAAAATATTAATTGCAAGACTAATTGATACATAGGAACTTAGGGTGATCAAGCCTAAGAAATAGTAACACATGGCATTAGTAATAGTGTGACACATGGCTTGATTAAATGAGTGACAAATGGTGGTTTAATTGGGTGACAAATGGCCTAGTGATTTTGAGACAAATGGACTAATTATAAAGTAACAAATGGAAGTTGAACTAAAAGACATATGGCTAGGTATTAGCATGACACTTGGCATGACATGTGTCCACCTTCTCCTCCACACACGTACACCCACGTCACACTTGCAAGACCACCTTCTTTCATGTTTTGGTCTTATGTTTTCTCCTTCTTTCTCTTACCAATGACACACTCACATAATCTCCCTAACCTTTGAATTTTTGCCAAAATTTTGTAACCTTCACCTTCCAATTGAAACCTTTATGTTCCCACCTTGTTTTTGGAGTATACCTTGTCCTTGCATATTTGGAGGGATAGTTAGCTTGAAGATTGAGGAGGTTTTGAGCTGAAAAAGTAAGTGATTTTTTATCTCTATGGTATGTTAAAATAGAAACATTCATGATGAGTAAATTGAAATGAGTGATATGTAAGGTTGATATTAAAGTTGTGCTGGAATTTGATTTATGTTTGTATGGTTTCTGTTTTGTTTTTTATGTTTGAAAATAGTGGATTATATAGATGGTTTAGGTTGAGATTTGAAGTGTAAATGATGATGTAACTATGCAAAAAAAATGGGTATGTTAGTAATGTTCTAGAAATTGATAAGTTAGGGTTATATTTATGAAGGTAAATGATAGTTCTATTTTGATTATGATGCACGAAAGGTTATGATTTATAAGTTATCAATTGAATGCTTTTGAGTTGGAATTGGTGATGAAATTGATGAGGAAAAGAAGTATAATTTAGGTATAATTGAGATATGATCAACAGATTAGTATGATGGTGTTAAAATTTGGAAAAGATTGAAGGAAAGGGATGGTTAACCATCTGTTCACCCATTCCACGATCGTGGGAAATGCCTTGGAGAAGAAAAGTTTATGTTTTGTCTTTCCACGATCGTGGAAAGGTAACCACAATCGTGGGAAATACTTGGGAAGTGAAAAACTCTGTTTTGTGCAATTGTTGAACTAACAAAGGATAAGTTACTTTATTTTGGTGTGTTTGGATTTGATTAAGGTTTGAAATGAACCTAGATGATTATTTGATTGATTGACTAAGGGTTTGATAAGTTTAAGATGGTAATTGATGTTAGAATTAAGGAATGGATTGTTTGATATCAATGTATATGAATTTGGGAAGTATAAGTTGTTAAAGAAATGAAGGTGTTCTTATGAATGCAAACGTGATGCATGAGATATAAGTTATGAAATAGGTATGATTGAATTTGGAAAGTTGTGTGAGTATGGAATGTTAGGAAGGGATAGATAAATGTATGAATGAATGAATTTAAAGTAATTGAGACGTCTTAAGGCATTGATCTAATCGCCAATAAGTTATGTACCAAATATGACGAATGAATGAGCAAGATTTGTTAATAAGGTTACATACCCGGGTGATTGAACCCAAGTTTATCATATAAATTGGCTACACTTTCATGGCTTTTAATGTACTTTTTGACTCCTAATTCGTGATTTTGTGCTTAAATTAGTCCCTTGCGGTGAGCTTTT
>JANKOD010000007.1:9116332-9135916 GCA_026284645.1 Erythroxylum acuminatum
GTTGATATGTAAGTAAAGCTTGTTCAAACATTGCTTTTGTTTTCAAATGAGAATGAGAATTGAGAAGTTCTTGTATGTTTATATTTCTTTAAAGTTTGAGAATGATGGATGTACTTATCCTTGGTTGAGATTGCCAATTGTTGTTAGTGTTAGAATAGCTTCTTGAAATTGGGAAGATTGTGGGTGATGAATCCTTTGGAGTTGAGTTTCAATGATGTTTTTAGTAATTAAATGGATTTGAATTAGTTTTTGGCACTAGAAAGGTGGTATTGGAGAAGAATATGAGGAAAGGGGATGTTAGGATCCAGCGCAGGAACACTGTTACACCCGAAGGTTATACGGCCTGCCCGTGTTGGGTTACACGACCCGTGTGTTTTGACCCTCTAAACGATAGAATTTCAATTTTGTGTCTTCACAAAAGTTTTAGCTCTAGATATCTTCTTTAAAACCGTATAAAAAAGAAGTCAATCCGACACTTGTAGTGAGAGTTATGGCAATTACGCCAAGGCATGTTCAATATGAGTAAGGTCATGAACATGTTGGATTCGTTTGGCCATAACTTCTTCGTCCGACCTCCGATTGAGGTGATTCTTGAGGCGATAGATTCCTAACACGTTTTTCTACCTCTCCATAAAAATTGATAGCCTTTGGAGTTAAATTCAAAAAGTTTGATGGAAAGGAAGTGAGGGGTCGGTTTGGAGAGCATGATTAGGCTATGAACATACTTTGAATTTTTAAGCATATCTTGAGCTATAGAACTCCGAATAAGGTGATTCTTGTTTCTAAATGAACTAAAGATTAAGAGCTACCATGGTGAAGAAGTCAATTGTAATTTTTGTGATTTCGTTGTGTGGGCTCCTCTTTGTGGCTTGAGATGTTATGAGAATGAGGTTGAAGCGAAGAGGGTTAAAGAGATTTCATTGAAAATAACCCTACACGGAACCCGCTTACGCCTTTTGATTCCGGAGCGATTGTTGGGCTTCGAAACCAACATTTAAGCTCATAAATGGAGCTTTACAAGTTGTCTTATGGAGATTTTGAAATGTCGGTTGCTATTCGACAAAGAGAAAAACTTTCTCTAATATTAGTTATTTTCTTTTTCTTATTAGTGGAAAATTAATTATCATTTTATTTTGTTTATGACACTACTTTTGTTATCTTATGACTTACAATATCTTAGTGGGATCAATTTGGAAATGGTGCTCCAAAATTGAAAAGGTTTGCAATTCGAATTTTAAGTCAATGTGTGAGTGCAACAGACTGTGAACGAAAATAGAGCACATTTAAATTTATCCAATAAAAGAAAAGGAATAGATTGAAGCATAAGAGGTTGAATGGCTTGGTTTTTGTTCGTTACAATTTAAAGCTTGGCAAAATGTATGTTATTTTCATTATTATCATTATTAATTTCGATATCATTTCTTATAATTTTCTAATAATTAAATTTAATTGTTTACTACGAGTCTTAATATTACAAATAGTTCAACTGATCCAATTTTCATTGATAATATTGATCTTTTGGAGGATTGAGTTTCTGAAGAACCGAATTTGGTAGATGTGAATGACTTGGAAGATAATCTAGAACGGGAAAACATTGACATGTCATTTGGTGCATTAAATTTGAATGATAATGATAATGAAGCTCCTCTCAATGATGAGGATTTTGTACCAAATGATCACTGGGGTCAGTGCAGTTCTAGCGAATTTCCTCCCATTAACGATTGAATTCCAGGTTTTTGTTTTTCCTGTTCTTTGAAGTTTAATTGTATTTGATGTTTATGTTAAATTCTATATATGTAATGTAACTGTAATGTTTTTGTTCCAGGTTTAACTGCTACTTGATTGTTCCTTCGTCATCAACTCTTTTTGTAATATTTATTGTTCTTTTTATCGGATGTTTTGAATCTTTTGATGTAATATTATTTATTAAAATGATGAAATTATATTATTGTAATATTTTAAATACTTTGTATTATTCTTAATTTTATAATGGTATGATGATGATTGTCTTTGTTTATATTAATTGTGGTTATTATTTATATGTAAAATATTTAAAAATTATTGTTATTTCATATTAATTGTCATTATTATTTATTATTAAGATTTTTGAAAATATGGTTGATGTAAACAATAAACTAGTAAAGTGTATAATACAACTGTATATACCAATATGGACTATTTTGTAATTTTTAAAAATTTTAGAGACTATTTCATAATTTTAAAAAATTCCTCGAAACGGTACCCGGCACCGACCAGTACCAGTACAGTTCCGTTTCAGAGCTCAATTCGATACCGAGCTCAGTACGGTATTCATAACTTTGGCTTTATCCATTGATATCCTTCATTGATATATTTATTTACTTTTCAAAAAAATTTAACAACTAAAAATGGAACAAGTGTTAAAAGTGTATTTAGTTCAGGGTCATTCTTAAAGTTTTATAAGTCTGGTTGAAGAAAAAAAAAAAGAGGATCCCGATAAATCGGCAACATACAAATATGTAAACTTTAAAAGTATATTTCTATTATTAAAATTTAATATCCATATATAATTGACTCAATACAAGAAATTAATATCTATGAGAAAATTTAATAAATTATATTCAAGTTATTAACTATTCTAAGTTTGTTAAGTCAAATATTATCTTAATTTGCAAGTGTGGAAATGATTGAATATTATTTTGTCAAGTAACTAAATAAATGTACTATACCATATCAACTATTTACAATAATATTTAATTGTCAAATAATGATATTGTATTTTATTAAAATTTAAAGTAAATTTAATATTATGTTAGTGTAAATAAATATAAATAAAATTAAAAATAATAAATTTTGTGAATCTTAAGTAATAATATACAAAATAAATAATACTTTTTTGAGAATTTAATAAATTTAGAGATTTATGATAAAAAAAAAGTTGGAAGTAGATGAACCATACTAGTTGTAATGAATTATCACTTGGATATTCAAATATTTAATTAGCTATAAATAAATAAATAAAATTAGAGACTTTAAATTATCACTCAAAATTTAGAAGTCCAAATCGTGAAATTATTTTGCTGCTAATTTTTGAGTTGAGTATTTTAGATTTATATGTTGATAAAAATTAAAAAATTGAGTAGAAAAAATTCATGTAAATGTTTCAAAAGAATTTATAATGGCAGAAATTTAAGGTTAACGTTTTAAACACGGCAAGAGATATGTTAAAAAATTTTATCTCTTCCGTTTCTTTCTAACAAGTATTAAATGAGAATTAATAAAAAATGAGAATTAATAAAAACGTTAGAATGATAATTACTAACCTTTAATAAAAATCTGTAAAACAATGGAATGAAAGTTGAGAGTGGGGTCTACGGTAAAAGAGAAATAAATGATGATGTGGGGCCCACAGGAGAGTGTAAACGGTCGAATAATATTTTAAGAAACAAAACATACAAAATTTTTAGAATTTAATATTCTCTTGCGGGTCTGTGTGAAATTGGGCCCTGGCAGGTGGCCTACCTACCGCCTGCCTCTACCTAGGATGGGACTGATATAGTTAATTCAATATTAATAAACCAATGGGTAGTTTAGTTGAGGGGAGCAAACCGATTAAGAGTTGGGTTAAATTAAATATAGATGGGGTAGCAACACAAGGCGGTGGGTTTACCCATCACCTTACAAGAGGATCACCACTCCCTATAGAATTCTTGGGCATCCACGTGGGACTTAATCTAGCCTGAACCTTAGGCTACCGCTAAGTCCTCGTTGAAGTGGACTCCCTCGAAGTTATAAACATATTATCCTCTTTCACTCCTGTTTTGACTGATGATAACTCTTTAGTGACATGTACCCGAAGATTACTCCAAAGAGCTTTGGAGGTGCAGTTTCAACATGTTCATCGTGAAAGGGAATTAATGCACAGACCACCTCACCTCACTCGCAACCCTAGTCAGTCCAGGATTGCACACTCTCTAGGAGCCTCTGCTGATTGTTTTGGACTGTATTCTCCGAGACGCCCAAGGTGCGTTGTACCGTCGACATATGTGTTAATTAGCTTGTTTTGAGTTATGTTTTCCTTGTAATTTCAAAAAAAATATTAATAAACCAACTTTCACTATATATATATACATTTTACTCCACCTCTTTTATAACAAATCTTTAAGAAAGTTGAATAATCAGTTGTTCAATCCTTATTTGTGTATTGCATGAACATTTTATAAACATTTCACAATAAAAATAAAAGATATTTTGTTCTCTCTTCATCATTAGGGAGAATTTGGGCATAATTTTAACGAATTGGTCTACTATAGAAATATTTGTATTTTTTAATTAAGAAAATGAGCTTTAACATTTTTAAAAATAGTTTTATATTTTATAAAAGAATTATTGTTTTAAATTATTTTAAAAAAATAATCTCCAAATAAATAATAAAATGAATTTCTTAATCAAATTTAATATATTTTTATTTAATTTTGAAAGTAATTCTTTTTACAAAACAATAATAATAGCTTAACAGAAATCTCGCTGCAATGCAAGGTCTAGGATACATAGTTTTACCCCTAATTAGTAGAGATATTATTTTCAATATACTCGTGGGAAAAGAAGAAAAGAAAAAAGAAAAAAGAAAAGGAAAAATTTGAGAATTGCCTGAAGAAAACAAAAGCCAAAATTATAAGCAAATAACTACATAAAATAGCAATAAGAATAAAATAAGAATAAATAAATTCAAAGTCATAATAAAAATAAAGAAATAAAATAAAATAAGGAATAAAAATAGAGATAAAAATAAAGGATAAATAAGTTAAAACAAACAAACAAACAAGAAAGAGGATAAACAATTAAATAAATAAAATATAAATTAGAAATATTTTCTAAATAAGGAAAAAATGTTTTTATTAAATTATAAATAATTTTCTAATTGAATGTCTTACTTTAAATTATAATGAGTAGATGAGTGAGATTAAATCATTCTAAAAGCCTTGTATGAGCTTTCTCCTTCCTTCTTGAATAATTATTTAAAGAAATTGTTTATTTTATTAATATTCATTTAATTAATGGATGTATCCGTAAAGTTATTGAGATAAATGTACATTACAAATAAAATTATGATGAGATTATGATTATAAGATTCATATTACATTTATATAATATTCCTAAAGTATTCCTAATCATTGTTCTATTGGAACTAGACATTAATATAACATAAAAAGAATGTCACGTATTGTGTTTCTTTCTTATGAAGTAGACGATATTATATACTAAAGTATGGAGATGCTTACGTGGGTGCTTGTTAGAAAACAAGTTCACTAAAATGACCTCATATGAGAATTTCAATTAAAGCATTACTTATATGTTTTAGAAACTCTTTGTGATCATTTGATTTGAGATCTTTAAAGTATCTTATGGAGGGAGTGTTATACTCTTATACTACTTATGGTCTACCCTAACATAGCTCAATCAATAGTCATGAGATATAACATGAACTATATACACGTTGTTGAAAGATTAATATGTGATTTCTTAGCCTAAAGTATTTAAGAAGAATTTTCTATTTTCTTGAATAAAATTGATTTAGAAAATTCTTAGTCAAAGTGGAATAATATTTTGCAAAATAGTTTCTAAAATTAATTAATAAAAACTAATATGATTGGACTGAAATAGAGTTGACAACAATTTCATTCTTTATGTCTACTTAGAACGTTGTATAATAAAAAGATTAAATCATATGAAAAATCATGCATGAAAAAGTTAGTCAAACCATTTTAGCATTCCTAATATTTTGATGGTTATGATGCATTGTTACCGTCAATATTGATCTCTATATGTAAACTATTCAATTAGAGAATTAAAGATATAAAGAAGTTTTATTTATCTAATCCTAAATATAATCTAAGGTTAAAATTTTTATAAATACCAACATATTTATGAACCTAATGAGTCACATACAAAGAATAGTTGAAGATTAAAAAATGTATTTTAATTAAGTTGGATTTGATTATAAAATTTAAGAAACTTTATGATTAAATGCAAGATATTTAATAAATAAGGATCAATATGAGATATTGAATCTTTTTTTAGTCTAAGTTGTATTCAGTTAAAATTGACTATAATTTTAATTAAAATTTGGTTGAAATTAAGATTTTATTTCAATGAAATTACTAAAAAGTTGTTAGAATTAATTGTAATTCTAATTAAAATTTTGTTGAATTAAAAATTTATTTCAATTAAATTATTAAAAGGTCTTTACCCTATCTAAAAGAGTTGCCTCCTATCTAACCATCTCAACAATACTTACAAAGTTCTCTCAACAAATTCATGTGAATAATGTTAAAGGTAAGACATGTAACGATAGACCAATTTTAGAAATAGTTGGAAAGAAATGATACTCGCTTATCATATATGTACAGTAATCATGCTATATAGTTAAAAAATATTGACTTTCAAAAATCAAACGAAAGGATTTTGTTTTTATTTGATTACACACAGGATCAGATATTGGTCTACTTTCTTAACAGGACGTAACCTGAACTTGATGAAATTCAAACTTTCTTTTAGATCGAATCCAACCTTGCAGTCAAGCTTAATCCGAACAAATCATTCTTCTTATTTCTTTTCCTAATCGATTTTACGGTCGGTACTTGCCCTTCCATCTACACTCGGTGTAAAGCTTGTGGTAAACTGTCAAATAATGGAAGACGTCACATGGAAGCAACAGGAACGAAGTGTGAAAAGGGATAATCATCACGTAAATTAAGACACACTGTAGTAAGTGGGAAATTAGCTCAACAATTGTCGTTGCTCAATAAAAAGTTAATTAAGTAGCATTCCATGATTAGTGGGTGATAGCATATAGGTTCCATTATTTGTCCTGGAGGTGGAAGGGTTAGGTTCACACCAACCCTTTGTCAACACATTTCGGTGATAATGATGATGATATGCATAGCATCCAATATTTCTATATGGATATGTTATCGAACTCTTTTGAGTGCAAAATTTACTACATATCTATTCGACATAGAGATGTAAAAGTTCGGTAATGCAGCCAAGTAATAGTTGTAGAAATGTAGCATCTGTCTCTATGTAGTTGATTCCCTATCTAGAATTTTGACATTCCATATATTTCTTGATTATGTATTCCCACCACACCTAATTTACCCATGAGGGATCTTCCTTTCTAATTAGTCTCCAAAATCTTCTTACTAACATCGTGTCATTGAATACTTTGATAGGTATGAGGCCTAGTCCTCCTTGTTTTCTAGGCTTACAAATATTACTCCATTTAATACTGGCTTTGTTTTTGCCTTGCCCATTTCCATTCCATAAAATTCTTCTCATGAATTTATGTATGGCTTTTATTACTATGCTTAGTAATACCAAATGAGAGGCTTAATAAATGTTGATTAAAGATAGGATATAATCAATCAATTGTAGTTGACCTGCCATTAATAGGTTATTAGCACTCCAATTCTGAATTCTACTTCTAATCTTCTTCTTTAATGGTTTGAACTCTAATAATTTATGCTTTGTAGAGTTTATAGGTATGTAAAGATAGGTAAATGGTGATTGAAATAACTTTATACCTGTAACATTGGAGATCCACTTAGCATTTTGTAGTGCATTAGTTGATATGTATATCCCACTATTTTAATTGTTAACTTCTAGCCTTGATACTTTATAAATATTCTTAGACTTGTAATAAGTGAGGTAATGAAATGATGATTAGCCCTAGAGAATAATAGTAGGGCACCTGTAAAGTTAAGGTTTAAATCCCTAAATTTAAATAGAGGGCTTCTTTCTATCGCCCTATTCAAGAGCTTGTTTAGAAATTCTATAGTTATGGAGAATAGAAATGGGGAAATGGGGTCCCCTTGATGTAGGCCTTTTGCCCTATAATTTTGTTGGATGGTTCTCCACTAATTAGCATATTATAAGAGACTCTGGTTATGCAATATTCAATCAATCTTATGAAAATTATAGGAAATTTGTAGGCTTTCAGGTAATTAAGGAAAAAATTCCAGTCTCATAAGTCATAGGCTTTTTTAAAATATACGTTTAATGTGCAATTATTTGTCTCCTTTTTCCTTGTGCAATTCCTTATAATTTCTAGAACTATTAGGATATTATCTCCTAGCTGGCTTCTTGAAAGGAATGCACCCTATTGCAGTCTTGTGTGCTTAGGAAGCACTCTTTTCATTCTCTTTGAGGGCACCTTAGCTATGATTTTGGACATCTATACTATATACACATCTCCTAAAATCTTGACTTTGATTTATATTACTAGTGTTACCCTCTGCTTCTTCAAAGTTAAGTGTTGTGTCAAAGTCTCTAAACAACAACCATGGTGACTACTTGGTTGCTAGAGATCTTAGTTTATTCCACCTCTCTTTTATTTGAAAATTACGATTGAAGCCATGTATAAAACACATCATGTGTTCCTACACCAAAATTTCGTTTTAAAAGGTTGTTCATTGATATCAACACTTTGAACTTCTACCTTGTTCTTATTGCATAGGATTATAATTCTCCCATTATAGTGGGGGTAAAAATTATTTATCACCCCCTATTTAGTAGATAGAATATGGAAAATGGAGCATTTTCCCTTCCTAATCCTTGTTTCCAAAAGGCCCAAAACGTCAAGCTTGAAATCATGAATTACTTTTTTGTTGTCAAACTGTTTTGCAAAGGTATCTAACTCTCATAACACTCCATGTTCTTATTATCATGTTCCCCCTATTAGAAGAAAAATTTTCTTCTTCCTATTGGACTTCCTTTTATTAAATGTTTCAAATCTCAATAGTTTCCTAGTTGTGCTTTATGGTGTTAATGTTGTTTGCATCCAGACCTGATGTGTTGTTAGTATTTTTCTTCTCTATCCTTCCCACTAGGTAAGATATCAAATTCCACCCGACCCAATCCTATATTTAACTCATTATATTCTCCAGTTTTGAAAGTTCTCTCGATGGGTTTCCTATGTTTTTTAATTTGGGTCTCAGGCTTCTTAGGATATGACACCTTCACCATATCCTCAACTACTTCCATGTCTTCATTGAGTCTTATTATGGGAATTTCTCCTGGGAGATCCCTCACTATCTCCAGGAGAACACACACCCTTGAATAGTTTATTCTTTTGATTTTTTCTATAACATGATCTAGGTACATTAGTTTGCCTACAAAGCTAGCTAAATAACTTAGCCCTTTTATAGTCTACTATTCTAGGGGTACCTTATGAATGCACATCCAAATAGATATGTTAGACATTCTAATTTCTTCCAACACTAAACTTGGTCCCCAATTTTGTAGAACAATAGGACATCTATACTATATACACATCTCCTAAAATCTTCACTGTGATTTATATTACTAGTGTTAACCTCTACTTCTTCAAAGTTAAGTGTTGTGTTAAAGTCTCCAAACAACAACCATGGTGACTAGTTAGTTGCTAGAGATCTTAGTTTATTCCACAGCTCTTTTATTTGAAAATTGTGATTGAAGCCATGTATAAAAGACATCATGTGTTCATACACCTAAATTTTGTTTTAAAAAGTTGTTCATTGGTATCAACACTTTGAACTTCTACCTTATCCTTATTG
This sequence comes from Erythroxylum acuminatum, assembly GCA_026284645.1. NCBI lineage: Eukaryota > Viridiplantae > Streptophyta > Magnoliopsida > Malpighiales > Erythroxylaceae > Erythroxylum > Erythroxylum acuminatum. The sequence continues at coordinate 9,125,905 of JANKOD010000007.1, forward strand.
CATAAGATTAGAATTCTCCCATTATAATGGGAGTAAAAATTATTTATCATCTCCCATTTAGTAGACAAATTAAGGAAAATGGAGCATTTTTCCTTCCTAATCCTTGTTTTCAAAAGGCCCAAAATGTCAACCTTGAAATCATGAATTTTTTTTGATGTCAATCTGTTTGCAAAGGTATTTAACCCTCCTAACACTCCATGCTACTATTATCACGTTCCCCCTGTTAGAAGAAAAATTTTCTTCTTCCTACTGGACTTCCTTATATTAAATGTTGCAAATCTCAATAGTTTCCTAGTTGTGCTTAACTATGTTAATGTTGTCTGCATTCAGGCCTGATGTGTTGTTATTATTTTCTTCTCTATCCTTCACACTATATAAGATATCAAATTCATCTTGACCCAATCCTATCGTTAACTCATTATATTCTCCAATTTTGAAAGTTCTCCCTATGCGTTTCCAAAGTTTTTTGATTTGGGTCTTAGGCTTATAGGTATATGATATCTTCATCATATCCTCAACTACTTCCATTTCTTCATTAAGTCTCATTATCGGAATTTCTCCTGGGAGATCCCTCACTATCTCTATGAGAACACAAACCCTTGCATAGTTTATTCTTTTGATTTTTTTCTATAACATGGTCTAGGTGCATTAGTTTGCCTACAAAGCTAGCTAGATAACTTAGCCCTTTTATAGTCCACTATTCTAGTGGTACCTTATGAATGCACATCCAAATAGGTATATTATACATTCTAATTTCTTCCAACACTAAACTTAGTCTCCAATTTTGTAGAAAAATAGGGTTGTTATGTATATGCCAAGCACTGGATTCAATCACCATTAAGTTGGCAGATCTAAAAATGATGGTTTCTTCTTCATTCACTAGTACTTCAGTAAGTCCATACTGTTTCTAGTTCAAAAAAGCTCATGCCTTCATTATAGGAAATGGGAATCTTCTTTCCTTAAAGTAATCTACGGTTGTTGTACTCCATCTTATTGCTCCTACCTTCAAGACTTTTATTAGAGGGGATACTGCTTTGTGCTCACTAATTTTAGATGGAGGAGTGCATTTACAATTTTGTGTTAATGTTCTGTTCTCCTACCACTTATGTCCATGTGTGATGATTAGGTTTTTTGTGGATTATGGTTATTTTTAGTTATTGTTGGTATAGGCATGCGCTCTTTTGACTGTTCTATAAGTGGATGGTTAGATGAAATAAGAGGGAAGGGGTGGGGTTTAAATCCAGATTGTGGTGGTGGCAGGGATGGGCTCAGAGGTGTGAGTAATTGGTGCATTTAGGGATGAGTAGTGGGTGGTTTTAGGTGGTTTATATAAAAAAAAATATATCAATTAATTTATATATCAATTTTTTTATTTAAATCAAACTAAATCATCCAAAAATTAAGCCAACCCAAGCCCATCTAAATAAATATAGTTTTTTGGGTGGTTTAGAATGGTTTAATAATTTTTGGTTTTAATATCACTAAAAGTACATAAAAAGTATAATAATATTTTTAAATTTTATAGGCTAATATTTTAATATACGAGTGAGTTATACATAGAAAAGTAAGAATTTTAGTCATAATTTGATAAAATTTAAAAAAATTTACAGAATAAAAGTTTTAGTTGACTAAATAATTACAGTGCAAATTTTTTATATTTAACATGAAAAATATTATCGATTTTATATATTATTAAATATGAAATATTAGAAAATAAGTGATTGGAAAACACCTAAACGTTTGTTAAGTATCAAGATTAAGAAATTTAAGTAAATAAGGATTTTAAACATAAATTTCTCTACTTTTATTTAATTAAAATTTAACAAGAATTAACAAAAAACAATAGAGAAATTGAGTGAAGTATTTAAAAGATGTTATTTTCTTAAACAGTATCACCATTGTTTGGAGTTTTTTAATGAAAAGAAATTTATTAAAAATTAAAATAATCATATTAATAAAGTATATTTAATTATATTGGTTTGTTTTGGTTGAGTTTAGAACAAAACTAAAAATTAAATCAAATATATGATTTTTAAAATTAAAAATACAACTGATTTAAGGGTTTGAATAGCTTATTAACATACTAGGTTAACTTTAAACCTTGTCTAACAAAAGGATACCTTATGTCTTGCAATAATTCATCAAAGAAACCATTCAAGAAATGGAAAGGTAGCATAAAACTAATGATGATGATTTAGCTTGTTTTTTTTTTTTTTGAGTTGAAATGGAGATACAATAATTGAAAATAACTTCGTTGGAAAATGAAATCTCCGACATATCCTCGAGGAGGATAGACAGACAGCTCACTGGCAGATTTTTAGTATACAGAAAGTTTGGAAAATACGGTAAAAATGTTGACTAATTGCCATGATATGACCGAGGTTATAAGAAATAGAAAAGGAGATGCATGAAGCACTATCCATATCCAGTGTAATGATTAATGATACTAAGCATGCAGGGTTCCACTAATCTAAAAATCAACAAGACAAAAAAAAAAAAGAAGAGGAGTCAATATTCCACATTCTCACCCATTGACTAGTGAAATCAACAATAGCATCAACATGGAGGATAAAGTGGAGGTAGATACCTACTAGATCTTAAATCATTAGTAGAACTGGCCTAGGTAGATGTGAAATCTTGTTGATATCTTTAAAGAAACGAGTCTAGATCTTTTGTCTAATATTATGGTGTCTTATTGTGTCCAATAAATTTTAGCCATTTATTTATGTAGGGTCTGCATAAAACCCACGTGGGTCCTACAAAATAAATGACTGAAATTTTATGAGACAAAATAAGACAGAGTAAAACTGAACAGAGAATCAGGTTTATAAAGAAAGGTGGATTTCCTCCTCTTGAAGATCTGATACTTGAAAAGGTGTGTAAACCGTGAGACACAAAAGAGCAAGAACAATGGCCGCGAGCTGTGTCATGTTACTCCTATCATTCTCCCTTACGAAGTGGGTAGGAAGGATTTCACTGGAACAAATGAGTGGACCACTAAACTTTGAGTTTTCTTCTATTGTTTTCCTTGTAGTGACCATGACCATTAATTGAGAAATTACAAAGTTTCCCTATTCTTTTCCACTTTCCATCATCTATAAAGTGAGACCGCAACCAATGCTTAATGTACCATAAACCCACTTCTCTATCTCTCCCTAAGCGCACACCGAAGCTAGTCCATTTATTGTGCAGTGAAAATGAAGGGCTCGTATGTGGCAATTTGCACTCTGGTTTTAATGCTGATAATGGCAGCTGAAATACAAGTGACACTGGCAGTGACATGCAACCCAACTGAACTGAGCCCTTGTGTTAGTGCTATAACTTCAAGTTCTCCCCCATCTCAGCTGTGTTGCGACAAGATCAAGGAACAGAAGCCGTGTCTTTGCCAGTACCTTAACGACCCAAGACTCAAGAAGTTTGTCGACTCCCCAAATGCCAGGAAGGTTGCATCCACCTGTGGAACTCCGTACCCCAAATGCTAAGTCGACATAACCAAAGCTTTATCTTGCTGCTGCTCTTAGATTCTCGCACATTTGGATCATAAATTAGATTTTCTTTATATTTGGGTGTGGCATGTATGATATATATGGTACTCCTTCTGGAGCAATAGTTTGATAAGAATCCGTAAATAAATGTGTAGTCATGATCACATGGCAACAATATTGGAACTTTGGTGTGGTTTATCATATGTATAATTGTTGGGATAAGCACCAACCTCTCCTCACACACTGATGCAGAATTACTAGACCTCACAATCTCATTCATCAGCCTACAACATCCCGTTCATCTGAGTGAAATAAGATGTACCAAGATCCAACCTTCAATAAATAAATGAACTTTACTACCTCATGGAGTTAACAGGGTATCAATTCTTATTGAAATGATAACGCAAAATTCATTATGAAAGTATCCAAAAGCATTATGACGGAAATTCAACATCAGACATTTGGAGAGGAACTCCAGAATTGATTTACATGTACAGAAAATGCATTTCTCACAAATTTAGCAGGTTTGAAATTGGGTTCCAGCCCATGATCCATGGTCTCTTATCAGTAGGAACTGCAAAATTGAGTTCAAACATCTCCTTCGACATGTTTCCTCCTTCACAGAATCCTACAAGCTTTGCTACAATCTCAGCACTCTCTTGAATGTGCTTCGCGTCATGGGGATCTGTCCACAGTTTACATATGAAATGCAGCTTCCTCTGCTTTCCCTCAAGTGGGACATCCCATTGAAGATATAATAGCTCTCTCTCTTCTACAGTCAAGCGTGATGTCAGCCTCTTGGCAAGGAATTCCCTTTCACGTTTCAATGCCCTAATGCTGCAAGTAAATAGAATAAATAGATGATTCTTTCATTACTCGAAAGAACTGAAAGAAAACAAAGAGAGCTGTCTTTCCCGGTTAAGTTGAGAAGTAAAAAGAGAGAACCTTGATGATAGGGAAACTGTTGGCTCATCTCCAACACGAGCTGGGCTTGCATCGCCGAGTTCTGACAAATGCTGTTGCAACCAGGTCAAGCGTCTGAGCTCCACTTCCATGTATATTTGATCAGCAGGATCCCCTTTAAATAATAAATAAAACTGTGTCCTATGAATAATGGATACATAGCACACATCCCATAACTCAATGATCTGCTGCCTCTGCTCCTTAAAAATTAATTGCCATGAGACAGGGGGCTCCCCTGGCTCATTCATAATCTCTTCTTCCTCTGGATTATATCCAGCTGCCTCGTTTGCTTCCAGTTCAAGGACCTAAAAGAGCATACGTACAGAAGGTTTATCATTAATAGGAAATTTTAAAACAAAACAAACTGAGCGTTATGGTGATAAGCATTGGAAATCTTCTGACTCAATTCAAGAATATAAACTATTATACCTGACAAACAAGTAGTTGCTTCTGGTATTGCAGTTTTGCAACACGTTCTTTCAGTTCAGTCACATAGGCCCGTATGCTTCTGACATTCTCTTCTGCTGCATTTTGGAACATCTTCTGCATTTTCTTCATGTTCACTGAACTTGATCGCCTATAGCCAGTGCCTTCTTTCAATGGTACATCTCCACCTTCTTCAGTTTTTGTAGGAGTTTCTTTCTCAGATTCTGGCAAGGTCTCGCTAGATACAATGTCATCATTCTCTGGAGCTCGATTTTCAATATCAGTATCCACAATTTGTCGAGAAGTCGATAGAGGTGAACAAGGAGATCTTATGAAAGTTTGCCGATTGGCACCATTACTTGAAACAAGGGGAAGTATCTTTTTCTTTTTTGGTTGGTTCTTTGATTTTGGAGTTGCTTCACAGTTGGACTCTACATTATTGCTTGGAAGGGACATTACTAACTTGTCTATAGATTTCTGTACGTTTTCCAGCTGCTCTTCAAGGTTGGCGATTGTGCTACCTTGTGAGTGGAGTCTTGTTATCTCTTCCTTAAGATTGGCGCTAACACTTTTGTTAGGGGCTATGACATTTTCCATTTCAACTTCTTTTAGAAGAGGTTGGATGGAACGCATTTCTCTTATTTCTGCTTGCAGCTTAGCAATTGTCTCCGCTGCATCTTGGTTACCTAACCTATGGCAGGCCACCTCTTTCTGTAATACTTCAAGAGCTCGATTAGCTTCTTCTCCAAGTTGCTCCTGAAGGTGTTCAAGTTTGCGAATTTCATGCATGAGAGTGAATGGCGCAGCTGATGATTGCCTCATAGACTGCCGTAATATGGTTTTTCTCCTTCTATCACACTGACCTAACTCCTTTCCGTCAAGTTTCGGAAACAATGCATCAGAATAAGAAAGACATTTCTTCACTGATGGTCGTGGTGATTTCAAAGTGCTTGAAGCTTGCTGATCCTCTTCAAGTTTTCGACGTAAATCGTCCACTTGAGATTGTGCCATGTCCCTCTGCCGCCTAAGTTCTTCAATTTCCATCTCCATCTAGACATAGAGACGATTACATTCAAATAAGCAGTTTATTAACATTACCACGGATGCGAGTCTTCACTCGGAAACCCCTACACAGAAACTTACCTGCTGTATTTTCATGTCTTTTTCCTTCGAAGGATCAGGGGTGCGCAGCTCTGCTTCCAGCCTTGCTACTTCCTTCTGCAGATGTTTCACCAATTGCTTGTCCGAAACAACCTGGGCAAATTTTGTTTAAAGGAAACAGGGGAAATGATGAGAAGTTCAATATTTAAGTTGTCACTTGATGTTAGAAGGGAGATCTATCAAACAGTTTTAGAAACAACAGATTGATACCATATTAACTTGGGCATTATTAGTTACTTCCTTCGCTCTCGTGGCAAAGAATAGTGTGTTTCGTGATTGTTCAACATGAGTCAGTGCTGGACTTAAAGTACATATGATGGCAGTTCGTGCATTCCCACCGAGCGAGTGCTGCAGTATGCGAGTCAACTTTGAGTCTCGGTAAGGTATGTGACCACTTCGTTTCCCAACACTGGAAATTATCCACAATCAATTCAAGATAATCTTAAGAATAAATACAAAAAGGCAAGACTATTTTGAAGGTCATCAAATATTTGCCAAACATGAAAGACTAAATCACTTCTCACCTTAGCTTTCTGATTACAGTTGTCAAGGTCATCAAACTAAGATTAATATGGCAACCTTCCCTCAGCCTAGCACCATCTGCATGTGTTTGAGAGGCTCTTTCACTTCCAGCTAAATCTACAAAATTCTGTGAACAATTGATTTCCAAGAAGAGTAATCTTGTAAGAATCACTTGACTAATATGGATGGTTCATGAGGAAAAATGATGGGTGGAAATATAACTTCCAATTTCTTACCAGACTTGCAACATAAGACCTCACACAATCTGAATTTTCACGGAGAGTACTTTGTATTGTCTGCTTGAACAACAAAAATGCAGTTTACATCCGTGTTTCTGCGGTCAAAGTATGCTAGCATAAATCAATCGAAAACATGCCCACGAATCTTACCAGCCTTATGATTTGGTGTGACCGTGAGCTAGTATCATTAAGGGCAGTTTCACCAACTTGCCTCTGGGCTACAACCGAACCAGAAATACATTGATCAAATTTCTCATCGGCACATATTTAGAAAGGAAAATTCAGCCACGCACGCCATCAAATTACCTTCACATATGCTTATTAGATGCCTTAAGTGCTGATCATTACTTGCCGTCTCTTCCACCAACTTCTCAACCACAGTACCTTTCTGCATGTGGCAAGAGATTCAGTAGATAATAGAAAAACATTCGGAAGAGTACGAGTAGTCCATTCTTATTTGTGGACTGAAGTTGGCAAAAGCAATACCTCGGGATCATCTAGAAGTTTGAGATTGCGACCAGATTCTGAATTTAACAGGTCCCTAACATTTTCATTATAGATTTCTAGTCCAGAAATCTTGATTGTAAAATCTCTCTCTGGAGTCTGAAGTCAAAAGACAAAACGAAAAATAGGTTTAAAACATAGGCTTGTATTAATGATATGAGTAAAAAAGTGGTAAACTTACAAGTATTATGTGGTTATAGATGTCGTTAACAGCTTTCTCAGTTATCCCTCTCATCGTGTATGTCTTGCCGCTGCTAGTTTGACCATAGGCAAAGATGGTAGCTGTAACAAACATTAATCAATAATTAATTGCACTGGAAGTGCAGAATCAGATAGAGATATTCACATGTAAACATGGATTATTAGGTCACCATTTATGCCCATCAAAGCAGACAACGCAACATTCTTAACTCCATCCTCGTACACAGTTTCGGTTAAACAAGCCGGGCCAAAAACTTTATCTGTCAAGAAAAGCAATCTATTATTTAAATCAACACCAAAAAATAAAAGAATCCAATTCAACCCAGAGGGAAAACTTACCAAAGTTGAAAGAGGCTGGTTGAGCTGTACGGTCAAGAGGGGGCGGCGGCCTGAAGACAATGGTATTATCATCCACACACTCCCATGCTACTTGGTCTTTGGCCAACTGCTCCTTCTTGTTTAGAGGCCTCAATCTTACAGTAACCACGATCTTCTCTTCCTTAGATTTGGGTCCACCAGGTGTAGAAACCGGTGTCTTATCAATCCTCGAAGCCGGAGTTGCAGGTGTTCTTGTCATCTTATTGTGACCGACCTATTGATTATAATGCCATCGAAGACAAGAGTAAACCAATTCATGAATTTGTTCAGATAACTAACAAGAAATCCTAAATTGAGTATTAAATTGTTACGACGCAAAAGAGAACTAATCGATCTTTGAAATTCAATTAACAACTTCAATTAAAACCATAACTCACAATAGATACTCCAATCTAAACGAAAATGCAATCTGAATCCAGACTGAAAAGGAAAGTTAAGCTGCCTTCATTTTCTGGTCATATTAAGGTTCCACATTTAGAAAGCGTAAATCGGAAAGGAAATGAGAACACTTACTCACCCAGATATGATCCGAAAATATCAGATCCTATGAAAGAAGAAGAAACAGATCTAAAAAGAGAAAGTGGAGCGCTTGAGGGACGGAGAAAGAGAGAGATGGAAGAAGAGTGCAGTTTGTTCTTGTTCTTTATGAAACGAAAAGCTGAAATGTGACCATTTGGGTTTTGATTTGAATCTGTGTCCCAACGGCTACTTCCTCTATTCCTTTTGTTTTTGACTTTTTTTCTAGAAACATTTTACTTTTTCTATCTTATTTGCCGTTTTACTCTGGTACGTTGTGCGTTTCGCTGCTTATTTATTACGAAGGGGGGATCCACCTGCTCGAAGCTTTTAAACTCTTGTTCTTTAATTTGTTTTACTTATGGAATTTGATTAGATTACTATAAAAAGGACAAACTTGAGAAATACTTCAGTTGCTAATGGGCCCTTCAGGTTCTGGAAATGGCAGATAGTACCTCTGTTTCTGTGACAGTGTTACGGCCCTTACCTCTAAATATCAACAGTCTCCTCGGAAAATTTTACTCAAAATGTATTTTTAACTTTTTTTTTTTTGGGTAAACCTTCGGTATCCGAACCCACTGGGCCGACTAATCCGGTTCATAGATCGGTCACAGTTACGGCTATGCCCTTCCCTGCGGGTGTGTTTAGTGGGGATCGAACCCAAGAGCTCTTCCCACAAACCTAGCCTTTATTGCCAACTGAGCCACAACTCGTAGGTATTTTTAACTTTAATACTTATAATAAAATACAAATCAGATCTAACATTATAAAGTGTTCAAATTAAACCTCAACAATTTCAACACATTTAAAATAAACCTTAATTGAATAAAAGGTTTAACGGAATTAGTTTCTCACTACATTTTATTTAAAAAATAAAAATAATGTCAGGTCAGTATTGACATAACATTTAACTGAAAAGAAGGTTAGTATTGACGTGACATTTAACTGAGAAGAAATTAACTCTATCAAATTTTCCATCCACTTAAGGTTCATTATAAATATTTTAAAAACATTATGATCCAATTTAAACACTTCAAAATATTATAATTTAAGTTATATTATACCGTAAGTATTAAGGTTGAAAATTCACTTTTGGCTTGATAACTACTAGGGATAATAGTAACAATTTACACAATCAATGAGTAAAAAATAATAATTCAAGGACTTTTATTTAAAATTTACAAAATAAGATCACGACTTTTCAACAACTAGACTCCTAAATAATTTTAATTACTAAAATAAAACAAAAAACTTAACAGTCCAATTGAAGATTTTGTTGAATTTCCACAACTCGATTTATGTTTACGCAATGATGAAATATTGTAAGTTTTTTAAAATCAAAACGGGGTTTTAGCCCAGGTAAAAGAGACGTTCTAGCAAAGATTTAAAGGTGTATAAAGGATACCTTTTAGATGTTTACATACTGATAAACACTCTCTCAACTGATACACGATCTTTGCTTATACATTAGACAAAAATTGTGGATATGTCTTTTTCTATTTCTATTTTTAATTTTGTTTTTGTTTTTAATTTTAGTAAAAAAATTTATTTGTTTGAATTTTTTGTTTCTATTTTTAGTTTTGATTCTTCCGGTTTGTAAAAATTACAAAACCATAA
>JANKOD010000007.1:9148366-9158417 GCA_026284645.1 Erythroxylum acuminatum
CAAGAATTAAGAGTCAAAAAGTATATTAAAAGCTATGAAAGTGTCGCCAATTTATATGATAAACTTGGGCTCAATCAGATCTTCAGGAGTTTTTGCTTAAATGAACATCCTGAGATATGCATTGATTGTGCTAGCACTTCCTTCAATACTAAGGAGCTTTTGGAAGTGTGACAAGGCATCTTAAGCAATTTCAGTTTGCTTATATAAGATCTCCCCTGATTATGTTTTAATTGAAGTTATCCTATTCACATTTCTCATTGCCTTAATAGTATTAAAGAAGAATCTTGTGCATCTGTCTCCATCCTTGATCCAATTGACACTAGATCATTGTCTTAATAATAAGTAGTGGTTATCTACTGCTTGGAAGTAAAGCTTTAGGTCCTCCTTCTCCTCCTTCTCATTAAACTCATCTGTGGGGTTGTCAGCCAGTGATTTCTGTATGAGTGAGAGTCGAGATCTAGCATCTTTTATCCCTTGGTTTGTGCTCCCACCCCTATTTCCATTTAATCTCTTTAGTTCCTACTTTATCGCTTTAAGTTTTTGCATGTAGATAAATTGTTTAGTACCTGTGACTTCTAATTCCAAACCCTTGGTAATAGCTTCTTGGAATCCTTCCACAGAGGTCAAAAAATTGTTAAACCTGAAGGGGTGTTTTAGAAAAAAAAACTTTTTGACGAGGTTTTCTAACTTTATAGGGGTGTGGTTTGAAAACCCTGGATCCAAAAACACAACTTACTATTAGAAAAAGTTATTAACCACTCCACATTTACCAAGGCCCTATCCAACTTCTTTCTAATCAGCCAATTAGAACTCTGCTTATTGCTCCAAGTGAATTTGTGTCCCTCTTTTAAGTCAAAAATTTCCACATCTTTTATGCATTCAAACAAATCTATATTGTAGTTAAGTAGGTTATAGTTCCCTTTAGCTTCAGATTGATAAATAGTGGAGTTAAGATCACCACTAATGATCCATGGGCCATTAGCTGTTCCTTTTAGTCTTCTCAATGCATTCCATAGGTCCCTTCTTTGAAATGCAGTACTGTGTCCATAGACAAAGGTAGCCATCACTGAAATGTGCTCAGTTTTGAATGTCATTTTTGTATACATGAATTGCTCACCTGCTTCCAAAAATTCCACCTCTATAAGATCCTCATCATAAACTAAGATGATTCTCCCATAACCATGGAACTGATGATTAGACTTTATCTACCATTGGCTTCCAAAACAACCCAATTTATTCAAATTTTGGAGTCTAATTTTAGTTTCTAAAAAACAAAGAAATGTAGTCTTCTCATGTTGGACAAACTCCTTCAATGCACTGAGCTTTGAAGGGTTGTTTATTCCTCTAACATTTTATACTAGAAAGGTCATGTAATGCTAGTTTTACCTTTTGAGCCTTTCCTACTGCTCCGATCTCTTTCTAGTTTATACTTGTTCAAATATTTCCTCCTGATTTTCCACTTAGAATATGGATTCTGACTATTATGGCAAATTGGTGACTTTCTGCTGCTTAACTCTAGGGGAGTTTCCCTTTTACAGTTCTCCTTTATCTGTATTACCGATAACATGTTCTTCCATTCAATCCGAATTGTGTAGCCCTAACTTATTCACTGATGCCTTCAGTATTAACTACTGATCCACTACAATGTGTTCAGTTAGGTCACCCTTTGCCTCATAGGTCTAATTTCTGTCTACTTGATTTACCTATCCCTGATCCTCTGATAACCTTTTCTGTGACTCAAGACTGTCAATATCGAGTTCTCCAACATTTCTACTCTCCTTAATGCCCATCAACTCTCCATAATCTCCCCTAACAAAAACTTTCCTTGTTGGTTTCCATGTTTTGCCCTGAAGTTGTAGGGAAGGTTTCCAATGGTAGGTTACCATAACTTTATCCTCCTTAAAGGAATGACCATCAGCCAATCTTAAAATGGGGATATAATCTTTCATCTCCTTTGAAATGTCCATACTCACACATAATCTAGCATAGCCAACCTATTTCCTCAGTATTATATTCTCATCCATACATATTGGTTTTCCCAAGGAGCTAGCTAACAAGCTTAGTCCTTTGATGGTCCAATATTCCAGTGGAATATTGTGTATGTTTACCCATAGTGGAATGTTCTTAACTTTGATTTTTTCTAATTCTATACCGAGTTACCAGTTCTGGAGGAATAAAGAAAGTTGTGAAACGTGTCATGGTTCTTCCTCTATTACTTTTAAAGCCTCTGCTTTTGCACTAAATGTAATAATAATGTTGTCATTTTCAGTTAACATTACCTCTTGAATGCCTCTTCCTTTCCAATTTCTCTAAACTCACGCTTATATTACAGAAAAGGTGGGCGTTTATCCATGAAGAAACCTATGATTGTAATTTCATAAGATTTTGCAGCCTCCTACAAGATGTCAAGACTTGGGGCCACCATCACCTTTCTGTCTATTTCAACTATTGGGCTGTAAAAAAGAGAGGATTTGGAGCTTTCCCCCACCACTTGCTTCCAGGTTTTCCTTTTCTCCTCAAATTTCTAAATCTCATTTGCTATTTTACTGACTTGGGATGGTTTAAGGGTGAATTTGAGGGAGGAGTCTGCTTTCTGATGTTGGGAGAAAAATCTGGGTTTGCAGGAGATTTAATGGAAGAGGAGGATGAGGGTGAGTGGGGGTTAGGAATCCTTGGGGTTGGATTTGGGATAGCTTGTGGTGGATCTGGTGGGGGGGGGGGGTCAGAAGAGAAATAAGGTGAAAAATTTGAGGGTAAAGGGGGAAATTCAGAGAAATTAGGAGGGGTTAATGCAGTCATGTTAGCTAGTTTAGGTAAGGTAGCAGCAGAGCATGATCTGTAGTAGAAAAGTTGGTATAGAAAAACGGTAAGTATAAGGGGTGGGAAAAAAGGTTAGAGGAGGAAAAGACAGCAATGCCCCTGAACATGAGGAGTGGGAAGGAGGATGGAGAAGGAGAATGGCAGATTTTTGCAAAGGTTTAAGAGGAAGAGAGAATGAGCCAGAGGAGCCTAAAGGTGAACAATCAAATGCTTTGAGCTCTACATCCCGACCGAGAAGAGGAGCAAGTTTGTCAGAGCCAGAGGTTGAGAGATGAAACCAAAACAAAGAGAGATATTGAAGATAAAAGTTGGTAAAATATTACATAGGTATATGTACATATAAAGAAAATATGAAGAGATAAAGGTCACACTTTAAATTATTGATAAGATTGCTTTAAAAGTTTAAATTAAAAACAATATTTGAGAAAATTTATGATATTATCTATATTTTTATTAGCTCCTGACAAGTTGTTGTTAGTGTTTACGATACACATAACTTGTCTTGTTATTTTTCAAATAATTTTTGACAAGTGATTTTGTGAATATATCAGCAAGTTGATCATCACATGAAATAATATTAGGTGAACCTTTTCCAATACCATTAACCCACGAACAAGGATGATAAAAAAGTTTAAGCTTAGTTTAGTTTGACCCTACGCAACTCGAAGTCAATAAACTTGGTTTGTGTTAATCAAGTCTCAGACTGAGCTCGATCTTCTTTTTTTTAATTCAAATTTTGGGTTGACTTGGGTTTTATAAGTAGACTCAATTTAAAGCCTGAGCATATATATTAAAAAACTATATGCAAGTTTCGTCTTCTCTTCTCTTCTCTTCTCTCTAATCCCTTATCTAGTTCTTTGTGCGACTATGCGTTTTTAAACCTTTGTATGTTTCAGTTATTGTTAAAGCTATGTGCATTCCATGACCAAGAAAGTCTCAAGCTAATTGACATTCTTGATTTCCACTTGCATTCAATGGTCCTAAGTTGTTGTTCAAAGCCTTTGAAATAGTATAGTGCATAAGTTCTTGTTACATGTTGTTTTTTTTGTAACATCCCGTTACCAGCGGAGAGGTTAGAATATGGTCACTCCTTCCCTAGACCTCCAAATGACTTGGTTCTTGAAGCAATAGGTTCCTACCATATTTATGTATCTCTCCATAAAAAAATTGTGATAATTGGAGTTGAATTGAAAGAAAAGTGATCAAAGGAAAGTGTGGGATACTGTTGGCACAGTGTAAAGGGGATTAGTGTTACTGAGCACACTTCAATGTTTTGTTTATATTTGGACCTGTAGGATTCCAAATGAGATGATTTTTAATCTGGAGTAAATTAGAGAAATAGGGCTACAAATCATATAAAGAAGTGTAATTTTGATTCAGTCTCTAAGATATCGAATTTCTAGATGGAAGTTGGGTATAGTATACTGTTTTGGACAAGAACAGTCCGAAAATGTTTGAGGCATACCTTCCAAATTATTGAACCAAATTGAGTGATTTTAGTGGCAATAGAAACTTAAGACATTGGAGTACAACTTTATAGAAGGAAGTGTTGCTCAATTTTTCCAATTACCTTATTAGATTTACTATACAAAGTAGACTCCGAAAGGGTGATTTGAAAAATTTTCTGAAGTGAGTCAATGAGAATGATTTTTGTTGTATTAAAGGAACCCGGGATTGTCATGAACAAGCATTTTCCATATTCCTTATACATACATGTGCATTACATGAATGCTTATAATTATGCAAGTATTAATGTATGTGAAATGTATGTAAGACATAATGTGCAGGATAAGCATCCTCATTAAGGAGTTTCTAGATCTTGGAAGCAATTGCTAATTTGGAGCATACTGTGAGTAGACCGAGATGGTCTCATTTTTATTGTTTGTTTTATTTGGATTTTTGTATTGATTGACTATTGGTTGGTTATATGAATGTGTTGGATTATGTTGGGTTCCGGACAGAAGGTCTGATAATGTGATGTTTGATTAAAGTGAGTCTTATGTGCACTGCATATGCATAATGTGAGTGATTAAATTGTATTGAATGTGAAGTGTGAAAAGTGTAATGATGTTAATTATATGCTATGTGATTGGGTGAGCCATCGATGATAGTTACTCACTGAGTTCGCAAAATTCACCTAAAATTTGCAAATATTTTTCAGAACTCTGAAAAATACCCCGTTAGGCAAACGGGGGTATACCTACTGCGTGTGAGTGAAGGAAGAGGTCGGGATCAGTTGTATCTGCATTATGTATTTGATTATTTTGTACAAATTTTGTATTCCGCAATTTCTGTAAAATAGTGTTTCGTATTTATAATGGGCTCCAAATGGGCTATCGGAAATTCTATTAATGGTAATGTTGTGATTGACAACGTGTATGAATGAAAGTGGGCCCAATTGGTAATTTATTTCTGTATATGCTTCTATTGTCCCAGGAAAAAAAATTATACTGACTTTTGACTGATTGAGTGTTCTAGCATGCCACCTTCGCGGGCACGGACTCGGATATCACCATCGACATCGGGTTCGGGCCTTGTGAGAGTGGGGTGCTACATTTTTGTTTAAACTTTTCTCCTTACTCATCCAAAACATTACCCTTT
The DNA here is from genome assembly GCA_026284645.1 of Erythroxylum acuminatum. Classification (NCBI taxonomy): domain Eukaryota; kingdom Viridiplantae; phylum Streptophyta; class Magnoliopsida; order Malpighiales; family Erythroxylaceae; genus Erythroxylum; species Erythroxylum acuminatum. The sequence continues at coordinate 9,153,788 of JANKOD010000007.1, forward strand.
CCATGAAACTAGACTAGGACCAATGTTTGGTTGTCGAAGAGTAGGGTTTCTTATATGTTGAAGATGATGCCAATTGAATGGATTGGAAATTTTGACGAGTCAGATCAAACTGGATTAGGAACTAGATGGGTGGACTTTGAGTTACTTGGAGCCTAATTACAATAAGGTTTACGTAGTATGAGCCAATACCATTCAACTCAAGCCCGATTCAAACTAACTTATTTTCAAGATTACTCATGACCAAAGTGATAATTTAATTCATTATGTTTAGTTCAAGCATGAAAAAGAATAGATTTGAAGTTAAGCATATCACTTTAATATTGTCACACCATAAAGTAGTCGATGTTTAAGAAAGAAATCTAAGTTCACCTAATAAGTAATGTGGCCATGTTAATTCGATTAGAGCATTTGCTAAGGCTTGATACTCACTTACAATGGATGACATAGCAATTGTAGGTTGTTCTTTGATTGTCTAAGAAATTAAATTTTTACCTAGATATATGTGTATACATTAGTAGATCTCATATCATATGGATATCTATTCATTCACTATTCGTAAAGCATTATAGATTACAATCAGAATCTTTTGAAATAAATAGTCCAAAATTAGTTGTGTTAAGTAAATGTCATAAGAATCATTTGACTGTTTTCCAATGATCTTCATTTGAATAATGCATGAATTGAAATAATTTATTTACTAAGAATGCAACTGTAGAATGTGTAAGAGTAATGTACTAAAGGCACCTATAATTTTGTGATAGTTTTTCATATTAGAGTATACTGAGTTGAATATTTGTTCAGTGGTGGGCTAATGGTCATTGATCTAGCTTATAACTTACTACTAAACATCCTTATATGGTCTAATTTGTCAATAATATTTTTTTAGGAGAGTCACATTGCATGAGCAAGATGTTGAACTTCAACCCCCAAAAAATAATGTATAGCTCCTAAGTCACGTTCAAGAAATATTGTTTGTAGTTTTTAAACAAACTAATTAATTTGGTTTGCATTGGAACTTGTAATAAAGACATCTTGATCATAAACCAAAAAAATAGCTTAAATTTACCATTATTCTTAATGAATAAGGATGCATTAGCACGTGAGGTGATAAAACGATGATCAAAAATAGGTTTGACAAGTCAATAGAACCAAACTTCGAGTCCATGTTTGAATTTATATAGTGATTTGTGAAGGTGACAAATAAAATTCGGTATAGTTTTGTTGATAAACCTAGTGGGTTATTCCATGAAAATTTCTCCATCCATAAAACCATGAAGAAAAGCATGAGAGATATTCAATTGTGTGTATTCTCGTTAATGAACTATTATTAATACCAATATTATTCAGATAGTCGTAGTCTTTACAACTAGATTAAATGGTCTATGTAATCAATTATACTATTGGTTGAAACATTTGGCAACTGATACGTGTCATTAGACATATAAAAATTAAATCCTTATTTTAATTTCAAATTTATTAATCAATTTAGAATCACATAATCGATATCTAAGAACTAAAAAATTATTTTCTTTGTCAAAGACTTGTAATTATTCAAAATATATAATGTTGAAATTTTTAAGGATGAAACCAAGTTATACAAATATGAAATTTTCAGTTTAGAAAATGTATATTCATCCTTCTTTCCATATGTAGTATCCAATACATGGTCCTTTTAAGCACAATGCAATAAGCTATGCTATTTTTTTTAGTTAAGAAGAAATTAAATATACATAATGAAGCACATGTAAAGGAAAATAAAAACTTGGAGAGCTTGGATGAAATTTCTATCAAGGTACAAAATCAACATAAACTTGATCATTTGAATTCTCAACGAAAGCAATCCAGGATATTAACAACAATTTAAGTGTACAAGTTTAATTTTAATCAACTAGAAAACATTAAAAAATTGACAACCAATTGATTATTAAATGCATAAATCCAAATCACAATATAAAGCTAATAATCCTATTTTGTCTACGTTAAGTATAACACTTGTAATTTAGCTTCAAGAGGACATTATCTCATCTAATTTAGGCTGTCAATATTCATACAACTAACTTTACATAGAATATTAACTTTATCAATAACCTAAAATATAAAAGAAACAATTATAATTATAGAAGCCTATGAATTACGCTAAGTCATTGATGCTTATAACAAACCAAATTAAATCTAGGAATCAAAGAAATGATATATAAATCTATTCTAATATTCTGTAAATCTATTCTAATATTTACACATGAACAAGCATATTTAAATTTTAGTTTAGCCATGTAATTTGATATACTTGGATCATCTAAGTTATTTAATAAGTTAAGCATATAAAACTAACCAGCTAGCTCTTACTTGTCTCCTTTCAATTTTTAGAATCGAACCAGCTCAATCCCAACTAAAGCGCATTATGAACTAAGAGATGCATTCAACCATCGATAATTTATTCAAAGAATAAATAAATTCTAGCTCATACAACGCATTATGAATTAATGCTTTAAGAATCACATTCACATAATCAAGGATGTCTCCAATCATATAAAGAACATGAATCAAAAATCAAAGAATTAATACATTATATAAGTTATTAAATTAACTTGATAATAGGATTTCTCCAATCATATAAAGAACATGAATCAGAAATCAAATAATTAATACATTGTATAAGTTATTAAATTAATTTGATAATAAGCCAATTAATTCAAAAAATTAATAATGAAATATTCAACTTGCATCTCTAAACTAAATTTAACAATTAGAATCAACTAAATGTAGGAAATCATAAATAAAGAGAATAAGGGTTTCAAGAAAACTCATTGGATGTGCCCTAACTTCACAAACCTTGGACTAGCCCTAAAGATCTGGAATTTCTTCCTCCACTAGTCATGAACTAGCTTAAAACAAGTAGGAATTGGATCCTGTGACCCCCTAATCACTCCTTAGAATGATTCTTAACTTCAACCCACCTTGGAAGAGTGGCAAATCTTTCAGACTAGCCCCTTCTTCGCATGACTACTTGTTCCCCTTTTCTTCTTTTAGGTTGCTACCTTTTTATAGCCTCAACAACATCTGCCATACCCATACGTTTCTAGATTCTTTGGTGATTTCCTTTTATATAATCCATTTCAAATGGATTTTTATATGGGGTTTTGGAGATAGAGAAGCTGTGTGGGTGAGTCTCCTTGTTTAATTTTCAAGATTTTTCTAATGAATAGCATTTTGTTACGATTTTGGTACATAGCTATTGGAACGCAATGTTGTTTCATTATATTCCTGCTTTTTGATGCCCTCAGTGATATAATATATTTGATAAGGATAAATCATAGGTAGCTAGAGATCTTATTCTAGTTGTTATGCGGGTCTATCCCTTGAGATCCTCACAAGATATGATTACATTCAAATCCTTGTATAAATGTAAAGCTCAACTGTAAATACATATATCAGTTACTCCAAACCTTCTATGGTATCAGAGCTTCAAAGAGGTTTTACCACCCATTCTAGACAATGACAACAAACCTAGTATTGCCTTCGACAAATGACTTGTCTTCTGCACTCTCCTTCTCTCCCAATATTTCTCATCAGTTGCCTCTTAAACTCACTTCATCTAATTTTTTGCTCTAGAAAACCCTGTTAATCCCAATGCTTAAAAGGTGTCACTTAGCTAGTCATATTGATGGTAGTGATTTTCCTCCTCTGCAATTTCTAAACAACTATGTTCTGAATCCTATGTTTACACTATGGGAACAAAGAGATCAACAAGTCCTAAGTTGTATTGTGGCTTTAGTTTCCGAATCTCTCTTACCACAAGTTGTAGGGCAACAACTGCCAAAGAAGCTTGGGATAAGCTAGTTGTAGCTTACTCTTCTAGATCTTGTTCTCACATTCGAAGCTTGAAGTTACAACTTCATTCGCTACGTCGGGAGAATGATAGTATTCCAACTTACATTAAGAAAGCTAAAAACATTTTAGATCAGCTTTCAACCTTGGGACATCCTGTTTTAGGCGATGATCTTATTGATTCCATTCGTGCTTCCAAAGCACGAGTAAAAGGTCGATATGCCTGTCCAAGGCCAGCAATGCCTTGGTTGGGGTTTAGAAGAGAAATAAGGTGAAAAACTTGAGGGTAAAGGGGGAAATTTAGAGACATTGGGAGGGGTTAATGCAGTCATGTTAGCTAGTTTAGGTAAGGTAGCAGCAGAATATAATTTGTAGCAAAAAAGTTGGTATAGAAAAATGATAAGTATAAGGGGTGGGAAAAAAAGGTTAGTGGAGGAAAAGACAGCAATGCCCCTAAACAGGAGGAGCAGGAAGGAGGATGGAGAAGGAGAATGGCATATTTTTGCAATGGTTTAAGAGGAAGAGAGAATAAGCCAGAGGAGCAAGTCAGAGGAGCCTGAAGGTGAACAATCAAATGCTTTGAGCTCTACATCCCGGCCGAGAAGAGGAGCAAGTCTGTCAGAGCCAGAGGTTGAGAGATGAAAAGGTTGCCAAAACGAAGAGAGATATTGAAGATAATAGTTGGTAAAATATTACATAGGTATATATATACATATAAAGAAAACATGAAGAGATAAAGGTCACACTTTAAATTATTGATAAGATTGCTTTAAAAGTTTAAATTAAAAACAATATTTGAGAA
>JANKOD010000007.1:9158517-9169075 GCA_026284645.1 Erythroxylum acuminatum
TATTGGGCTTCAATAATTCCTAATAAGAATAAGGATTAGGTTTTCTCTATAAATAGAGAAACTTATGTCTCATTAGATGGTGAGACGAAAACCCTAGCCACCTCCGAGAGAAAAAGATTGTGCGGCGTTCGAAAAGATTTTTTGGACATGTTAGCACACACTAGCCACTGTCCAGATCGTTCATCCTCGTATAGATACCGGTAGAGGACATTTGCGCATTACAGTGTCTATAAATCTAAAAAGAAACAACCAATCCACGTCAAGAGGTAATTTCGTACATGTTATAATTTTCAGTTATAGTTCTTGTTGTTATAATATGGTCCATTCCGCTGCGTATTATGAATACCCGGGATATAGGCGATCCAACACCTTTTGCTTATAATCTTCCCAAAATCAGCTCTTTCTAAGGCGATATCACTTCATATACTCTAGTTATTTGGTATACATATCCTATGCAACATTACCAACTCAAACGATCATATCTCTCAACTTCGATATCCAAAAATTGCATACTTTATATCGTTGGAAAGCTATAAAGACGAGCTACAACTTTCATGAAGGAAACTTTGGATAATTCTACCTAAATCGATTTAGTTTTTCCTTAGAAGTCATAATACACATTTTACCCTCATGAAAAACTTGAAATTTATCCCAACTTCACTTCCTGTATTACAACATCATTCGTAACAATTCAACTACCAATTGGAATTCATCAAACTCTCAACCTTAATTCATTTGACTCTGTGCTCAACTTCCATCCGAAAATTGATATTCTTAGAGACTTAAATAAAACTCAATTTCATCAGGAAATTTGTAGCCCTAACTCTCTAATTTAACCCAAATCAAGAATCATCTCATTTGGATAACTAGAGCAAAAGTTATGGCTAAAACATCAAAGCATACTCAATGAACATGCTTCAATTACATTTTTCCAGCTTTTAACTTCCAACATATCACATATAATCCATCTTGTACCTAAACCATCTTTTCTATTTCATTTCAAATTCAAGAATTCTCCTTTTTTTACATGAATAATCACCAATAATTTCTCATTTAATAGAAAAATTCAGGGTCTTACAGTCGTTTAGTTGGTCATATTGATGGTAGTGAGTTTCCTCCTCTGCAATTTCTAAATAACCATGTTCTGAATCCTATGTTTACACTATGGGAACAAAGAGATCAATAAGTCCTAAGCTGTATTGTGGCTTTAGTTTCCAAATCTCTCTTACCACTAGTTGTAGGGAAACAACTACCAAAGAAGCTTGGGATAAGCTAGTTACAACTTACTCTTCTAGATTTTGTTCTCACATTCGGAGCTTGAAGTTACAACTTCATTCGCTACATCGGGAGAACGATAGTATTCCAACTTACGTTAAGAAAGCTAAAAGCATTTTAGATCAGCTTTCAGCCTTGGGACATCCTGTTTTAGGCGATGGTCTTATTGAATATGTTCTTGCTGGCCTTGGATAAGCATACTGACCTTTTACTCGTGCTCTGGAAGCATGAATGGAATCAATTCAATTTGATGACCTTTATGGTCTGCTTCTCTCTAAGGAACGACAATTGGCGATGGAAGCTCGAGTCGAAATCATTCACCGGCTATCCACTACTCACATCGTCAGAACCACCAGTTTCAAGGTCAAGGACGGGGCAGTGGTGGCCGTGGTAGGTATTTCGTCTCCTCCTTTGATACGATATCGATGCCTTTAGACAGTAGTGCACTCACCTATCACATCTGCAAAGGCTTTAGTCATATTGCAAGAGTTTGTCCTTCTCCGAAGCTAAATAACGAGCAACGATCCTTGTCCAAACCCGCTTCCAATCTTGCCACTACTACTAACTCTTCCACCCAACCCTGGATTGTGGACACTGGTGCTACTCATCATTAACATCACAGTTGGAGAATCTGAATATTCATTCAGAATATCATGGTCCTGAAGAAATTACACTTGGTAATGGATCTTCTCTTCCTATTTCTCATATTGGTCATTCTAATTTTTCTGTTGATAATTCTACTCTAAAATTTCGTAATATTCGTTGTGTACCTTCAGGTTCTAATAATCTATTCTCTTTCAATTCCCTTACTAAGTCTAACAACATTTTTGTGAATTTTTTGCTGATCACTTCATCATCAAAGACTTGACAACGAAGAAGGTGATGTTTAAAGAACCGAGTAGTCATGGTTTATATTATTTTCCCTTAGTTCATCCTGATTATTATTCAACAAATGCAAATAAGACTAGCTTTAATGTCTGGCATGCTCGCTTTGGGACATGCTTCGCTTTCGATTGTTAAAACCTTCTTGGATAATAATAATATTTCTTTTTTCTCGCTCTTCTCCTGATTCTATTTGCCATGCATGTGCTCTTAGCAAAATACATCGTTTGCCCTTTCCTAATTCATCTTATAAAGCCACTCGCCCTCTTAAATTGATCTGTTTTGATTTATGGGATCCTGCACCGATGCCTTCCTTTGATGGGTATAACTATTACATCTTATTTTTTGATCATTACATCAAGTACTCATGGGTATACTTTGTTAAATATAAATCTGAGCTGTTAAGTGTGTTTATCAAATTTTGCTCTCTGGTTGAAAAATTCTTTAACAGTTCTATTCAATCCTTTCAATCCGACTAGGGGGAGAATATCAAAGTCTCTCTAAATGTTTATCTAATAATGGCATCCATTATATAGTTTTTTGTCTATATACACCCCAACAAAATGGGTGTGCTGAACACAAACACTGCCATATTGTCGAGATCGGCTTAAGTCTCCTAAACTATGCCAAAATGCCTAATACTTATTGGAGTGTTGCCTTTGATATAGCCATCTATTTAATTAATCGACTTCTTACTCCTTTACTTCAAAATAACTCTCCTTTTGAAGAATTATTTGGCAACTTGTCTGACTCTAGTCACCTTAAAATTTTTGGATGCCTTTGATACCCTTGGATACAACCTTATGCTAAAAATAAACTTGCTCCATGGTCTTGTCCATGTATTTTTTTTTGGTATAGTCGGATTCATAAAGGATGCAAATGCTTTCATTTAGTTTCCAACAAGCTTTATATCTCACGTGATGTGCTTTTTGACAAGCATAAATTTCCATTTAATATGTTGAATGATGAGACACAACAGGTCCAACATCACGATGCTGCTGCCGCATATCCATAGGCCATATCCTCTCCACCACCAGTGTTATCCTTACCAGCACTGTAGCCTCGACATGCCACCAATACAATACCTCCCACTGTCCATCTGTCAGCCCCACCTATCTCTGCCTCTTTGTCACATCCAACACTGCCCAATGCCACTTTCCCTAAGCCACACTCAAATGTGCTCCCCACTATCATGGTTTCTCCCTCATCCTCTTCCCCAAACATCGACAACTCTTGCTCTCCTCCAGTATGTTGCGACTCTGCATGCTCTCTCATTCTTGATCTCAGTCGGTATAATTTCCCTGCACCTATTGTTTCTCCAGTTGACTCTCCGGCTTCTTTCGATTCACTGGTTCTCTACAACCTAAACAAAAGTCACCCCGTGATCACAAGAGCGCAAGCAGGCAACTTAAAACCTAAAACCTTTCACGGTGCCCTTCATTCTGTCTCTGAGCCCAATTGCTTTATAGAGGCCGTCAAACACCATGCTTGGCATGAAGCAATGGAAAAGGAGTTCAATGCTTTGCTGGCTAATGGCACTTGGCAACTCGTATCCCCTTAACCCCATCACAATATCATTGGTTCCAAGTGAGTGTTCAAGATCAAACGACACCCAGATGGCTCTATTAAGCATTTTAAAGCAAGGTTAGTCGCAAAGGGCTTCCATCAATGACCAGGAGTCGATTATAGTGAGACGTATAGTCTAGTGGTTAAACCCACTATGATTTGAGTGGTTCTTTCTCTTGCAGTGTCTTCGGGATGGTGTATCAATCAACTTGATGTCTCCAATGCTTTCCTCCATGGGGATCTTACTGAAGAAGTTTATATGGCACAACCAAGTGGTTTCGTTGATCCTCTCTACCCGCACCAAATATGTCGATCATGCAAGTCTTTATATGGACTTAAACAAGCCACGATCATGCAAGTCTTTATATGGACTTAAACAAGCCCCCAAAATGTGGTTCAAAAAATTAACTGATGTGTTCCTACAACTTGGTTTTGTTGGTTCCAAATTTGATGTCTCTCTATACATTAGGCGACAACGCTCTCAGAGGATCTATTGCCTCATTTATGTTGACGACCTTCTTATCACAGGCAATGACTCTCAATATATTTAGCATCTAATTGGCCAGCTTGAACAATATTTTTCAATCCGTAATCTTGGATCCTTAAACTACTTTATGGGAATTGAAGCACAATGGTCCAAGGATGGTCCTTTTCTTCATCAACATAAATACATTCTAGAACTACTTGTGAAGGCCAATATGGGTAGCTGCAATCCCATCTCCACTCCTGCTACTAACACTGACTGATTAAGCATTCATTTGGGTGAACCCCATCTCAACTTCACTATCATTCTATTGTAGGTGGTTTACAATACTTGACCTTTACCCCCCCCCCCTCTTGAGATTGCCTTTGATGTCAATCGTGTAGCACAATTTATGCATTCTCTAACCTTTGTCCACTAGTTTGCTGTCAAGAGAATTCTTCGTTACCTACAGGCCACGTCTCACTATGGTATCTTTCTCTCCAAAGCTTCAGGATTGCACATTAACAGTTTTTGTGATGTTGATTGGGGACGATCTATTGATGATCGAAAATCAACCACAGGGTTGATAACTTTTTAGGCAATAATATAGTTAGCTAGTCTGTGAAGAAACAAAGATCTGTCTCCCGCTTATCAATGGAAGCTGAATACCGTGCAATTGCCACTGTCAGTTTAGAAACTCTATGAATCAAAACTCTGCTCCTTCAATTGGGTTGTCCGCAAGCCATTCCAACAATTTGGTATGACAACTTAAGTGCCACATACATGACTTCCAATTCAATTTTTCACTTCAGAACTAAGCACATTGAAGTTGATTTTCATTTTATGCGATACAAGGTCCACCAGAAGGAACTTCAGGTACACTATGTCTGCTCCTCTGATCAATGTGTAGACATTCTTACCAAACATTTGTCTAAGGCCAGGTTTCAGCATCTACGTGACAAGCTATATGTGGTTCCTACCCCCTTACAACTTGAGGGGGCATGATAAGGATAAATCATACATAAATGATAGTTAGCTGGAGATCTTATTCTAGTTGTTATACGGGTCTATCCCTTAAGATCCTCATAAGATACGATTACATTCAAATGTAATCTTTCCCTGTATAAATGTAAAGCTCAGTTGTAAATACAGATATCAATTACTCCAAAACATAATGTTGACATTTTTCAAATAAAATAAAATCAGGTGACTGTGGTTTAGTTTGATTTATGAGTCTCATTCCCTATAACTTTAATGTTAATTACATCATAAAATGAATACAAGTGGTTGGGTGACAATAGCACCTACTAAAGTAAACATTTTCTTGTAACTTCAATTACCAACCTCCTTAGATAAACCTATTGTAAAATTAATATATTAACATTAACTTTGGAGTTTTTAACCTAATTAGTAATTACATGTCGATTATTCTTTCTAACCATTATATAGTTTTTAAACAAAAGATAAATTTTTTCTTCAAAAATATTTAAGAAAACTCTTAATTATTATGTTTTTGAAATTAATATTAATTTTAAATTATTTTAATTGACTTAATTAATTAAAGCAAAGTTCAAATTAGAAAAAAGATCTTTATGTCTAAATTTATCACTTTTATGACAATAAGATAATGTTTGTGAAAAATTATACACTAAAATACAATATTTGCAATCAGTGATAATAATAATAATTAGTTTATTATAAAAAATGAGATTGAAAAGAATATATTTCTCTTAGTCTCTATAAATAAAATTTGAACATAGAGAACTAACACAAAAGTTTAACTTTATTAATGGCCAGTATCAATCCTATAAAAATTATTTAAAATAATTAGCTTTGCAGTACTTGTATATCTATTTGATTCATTTAAAATAAAATTACATCATAATTATATTTACATTTTAAGACTATATAAAAAGCCCTTAAGTTTTAAAAAGATTAATTCCTCCATTAAATTTTTTTTATTTGGAATTTCCGGTTTTTAAGACCCCACTGTCACGAAAACAATTAATCTGACATAATATGGTCCATAATTTCAGTAACTCCTAAATTTAATAAACCCTAATTTCCCCAATTTTGAATGGGTCAGGGTGACACAAAAACACAGGGACTTAGATTTAAGCAGGGCTTAAGGCCGCCACTTCTTGAAGGACGCCCATGTCCTGTTACTTTGCTATGATTTCTACACTTCTATCAATTATTCATCTTAACTGGGTTCTTCCCTTCTGTTTCATTATGTCCACCAAACTCGCATTCATTCTAGCAAAAATCATTGGATGAAATCTACCATGATCTTTGGTGAAAGTGACTTGAACATAAACCTGCACAATTGAATATGAATACGACACACGACTCATAAAGTTTATAGTGGTACTTTATGGAATCTTTTAAATTTTATTTTGTATATTCTAAAACGTTCAGATTAGTGAAACAGTTAGAATTTAAAATGCACTTTATTAAAAAAAGGAATGATATCCATCAATGATTGAAGTGTTCATCAAAATTGAACTGATTACAAAGAACCCAGCCAAGCATTTATACTATGAAAGGGCCGTATTCTTCACCATCCCAACTTCAATGGGACTGCCTAACTTGGAAAAACTTTTATGACAACAGGTGAGTGACTGGTGCCATCTAGATAAGAACATCCAATCAGGGACTGACAAAAGGCAGCAGTTTACATAGCATCCCCTCACTCAACTTCTTTGATGATCCTTCTTTTACGCAATGGTTCTTTCACAATGCTTCCGGGAGCGCTGTGCGCTTTTCTTCTTTCTTCTTTCCTCCTCTCAGCTTCAGTCATCTCACGTAAGGTGATGCCAGCTTTGTATATAGGTTTAGGTAAGTGCCTATGCCTGCAATAACCCAAAAAACATGTTGAAACCCACAGAAAACAATAGTCCTTGATCCTTTATTAGCAGTCTCTCAAAGCCTGACTATTGGTCCAACAGTTCAATATTTGTAAAATAACACAGCTAAAGCCAAAATCGCTTTACCTAACAATACGTTTGACCTCAGGAAGGTGTTTATAGCGGCCCTTAATAGCCTCGTGATATTCATGCCTTTTCTTTTCCCTAGGAAGAAGCTGCAAGATAAATGATAAAATACAGCCATGTCAGTTCAAGAAATCGTTGCAAAAATTATTTTCAGTTCAAGAAATCGTTGCAAAATTCTATCTCAATGATCCATGCTATAGACCAAGTAGTTCATGATGTGAATATTTTACTCGATAGCAGTTTTTGCTACCATGACAGTGTAAGAAGTGAAGTAGAGCTGTTTATAATCACTTGAAGGTCATGATTATATTGGAACATGAGCACAAGTGAAATGGGAAAAATCCATTAACAAACAGAACAAGTGTCTTACAACTCCCAACTGCTCCGAGGCTTTAGCCTTCCACAGTCTAAGGTTGGTATCATCGCTGCCTGAAATAACGTAACTTGCATCACAGCTGAATTTGACACAGAATACCCTGCAAAGGCATACAATTAAGTCAAAAGAAAAGATTACTATTATGAAGATAATTCGAACCTTGGGCAAATCAAGTGTTTCAGGTTAGATAAAGGTCCCCATATTGTAAGTTAAAGGTGGGGATGGCAATTCCTGATCTATGGGCCTAAATTTAGTTGTTTTTAATGGACCATTCAATGGGCCAGGCCCAGGCCCAGGCTCAAACTGACTCGAGGTCTAACCAATTATTCTAAGTAAAACAACATCGTGTTACTTAAAAGAGTTGGGTCTCGGATAAGCTTAGGCTTGGGTAACCCAGACCTGGACCCAATTAAAAAAATGAGTTCTATATTTTTTATTTTAAAAAAATTGACAGGGTGCCATCCCTAGTTAAAGGTTTACACACAAATCAGATTAAAATGCTAGTTACCAAAACAAGGTACTTGGAATGACTTTAAATGCCATATTCAATCAATATAAATGAGGCAGAATACAGAAGTTGTTCCGTCTAAGCACAAAACCAATCACACCTTTGCATTCTCTTAGTATGATAGATTTCCCGGCTGTGACCACCATTATATTGGAAAATTCTAACCTGCAGAAATGATTTTTTAAGAAGTTAAAAACTCATTTTAATAAGAAACAAAACAGGTGAGTAAGCAACAGCTTTGGACACTCACTGTTCTATCATAAGATCCCGTCACGAATTCCCGACCAGTTGGTGAGTAGTCAATATCCATCCTAGAAAGGAAAAATGTCACTAATATAATTTCCAGACAGATGGTTAAAATGGGAAAATTCCATTAACATAAGTGTAGGGTCTGAATGTTGCACATCAGCCATCTTACACTGCAGAAACATGATCTTTGTGTACACACTTGGCTTCGTCCAATTTCCTAGCATCATAACTATAGCAATTGCAATCCTCATTGGCCTGCAGCATTGTTGACATAATAAGTAAACTGGAGACATGAAACCCTCCTCCTTCACCTTATTAAGATCATATGAAGGAGATATAACTTGATCCCTATGTCACAGTAGTAGTATAATAAGTAAACTGGATTGACATGAAACCCTCCTCCTTCACCTTATTAGGATCATATGAAGGACATAAAACTTGATCCCTATGTCACAGTAGTAGTATTTATAGTTTCTTGATTGCAAATTCATCCCGCAAGTAATGTTTTGAACCATAAGCTCGTGATTTAAGGATGTTCAACTAAACTTCAATCATAAAATCATACTTCCAATTTCAAAAAATCATAATAGGGAAAGAAAGAATAAAAAATCAATTATATGGCTGTTCATGACAAGTGAAGTGTGTTTAATCAAAGTTCTTACAGCAGTGAAGTTCATAGGTTCCATCGGATTCCAACATATAGAATTGGTTTTTGTCTGCAACAAGCAATACCATTCAAATCTGTCAGAGAAAACAATAATATGAACTTCCAATGGAAGAAGAATATGTACGACATGCTTCAAGAAATTGATAAGAAGTTGGAATGCAGTTATGTCGTGTGACGGATTCCATTTATTCCAGACTCACAGGCTTCTCTATACCTTTATCAGATACATTATGCCGAGTCACAAATTCCATGTAATTCCAGATTCATAGACTCCCCCAAAGCCATGTAAAAAGGGTAATTGCTCTAATTGAGTCCCATTAATTCAACATTGTGGCACTTGCATCTTTGATTTAATTTTATAGTCATTTCATGGACGAGAAGCCAGCTAAAGTCTTGTGAGGGGAAACAACTTTCGAATTGACATCAGGAGTTAGTTCACACTTTTTATCTGAAAGTTGTACAGTTGATACTAATATTTAAATTATTCACTTCATCAATTCAACAGTGGTATATGAGGGCCTTTTAAACTATGAAACTTGGTCTAATTATAAAGCGATCATCCATTGTCAACAGTATTCAAGGTCTCAAATCATAGAAAAAGTACCATGAATGTATTTGCAAGGCTGTGTACACTCAAACACATCCCAGACCCTGTAAGAAGGGTAGACCCAGACTATTGTTCACTATGATGACCTTATCAATATTCTTGGTCGGTCAGAATTAGGTGCATTAGAGTAATCGGTTTACATGTTTCCTAACCAAGAGCCAACACCATGACCAATAAAAAGTTAATTCACCAGCTGCCTAAGGAAAAAGCAATGCAGCTCAACAAAGTTAAAAGAGCAATTTAGGTCAAATTACCCTCATAATAACTTTCCTCGCTGGAGACTGCAAGCGTAAGTCATACAGGATTATGCTGCGATCACTGTGGAAAGGAAACCACTAGTTTCAGAGACAATTACAGTTTCTTACGTGTGACCTCAAACTTAACATACAGATTATACAATGCATAAATCATGAAGCATCACATTAATTCTCTTGTATAACACAACAATCTATGAAAACCAAAGATGATAGAGCTTTTTGACTTCACATACAAAAAAATTGGTTATTTGAAAGCAATTACATGTGCAGTAAAAAGACAGGAAATTCAGAATTAAATTGTGAACACTACAAGATATTATCCTCAGTCCAAAACCTAAGGTATCTAGTCAAAAAGAAAAATAATAAAGCACACGTCCTTACTACTGTTGCTAAGTTCTAACTACATCATTGGTAGGTGAAATCATATATGCAACTAAGCTCAGAATCCAAATTCACCTAGTTTCCTGAGGGCTGATGCCTAACTGTAAGGCACAGAAACAAATTACTGAGATTTCACCTATTGGAAACAACAGCATACAACAGGTGGAGTTAGAAAATCAATCCATTAAAATATATGTACCTTGCTGACGTTGCTAACCCTGCGTATGGTTAGCGTCTGCAGCAGGTAGGGACAGGACGAGACGGGACAGAGTTGGACGGGACAGGACAAAAACTGAAGACAGTGCGATGTTTGGTTGCAGTGGACAGGACAGAA
>JANKOD010000007.1:9221937-9237139 GCA_026284645.1 Erythroxylum acuminatum
AAACATATACAAGGTAAATTTTCCAGCTTTGATACTCAATCCAATACCTATCATTCCAATTCCAATTCTACTTCAATTAGCATGTAATTTATCTAAGAAATCACCCACAATTCCATCCAAACTTTCACTTACTTGCATAGTCACAAAATGGCAGCACTCATACAATTTTCTTTCCTTAACTTTCCATTCATCTATCATTTCAAAATCATTCCAAAACCAAGCTAAACCAATCTAAACCATGTTCATTCACTCACCCTCACACAAACATACATGTGTACCCAAACAAGCAAACTATAAGCTTTATGAAATTAATACACAATAAATCATAATTCATGTCCAACAACTCCCAAGTAATGCATCTAACAACTACTTAAAGAGTATGTCATAATTGCTTACCTAACCAAGCTTTAAATCTTCACTTCTTCAATTAATACTCCAAGTCACTAACTTCCACTCACACCACAACACACACGGCCCTCACCATATCAAGGGAGATAGGAAGTTTGAATTTACACAAGGATGCATTTACGGTAGGAGAGAAGGGTAGGAATTGAACTAAAACAAGTGAAAAAAAATCAAGGAGAAGAAGGTGGTAGAAGAGTTCGGATGATGGAGCAAAACAATACTAATCATCTTTTCATTCTTTCTATTAGAAGGTGTCATGGATGAATGGACCAACAAGAGCATTAATGGCTAAAGACACTTGTCATTTTGCTAAGCAATAAGAAAAAGGCAAATACATTTAATAGTCTTTAATTCATTTTCAAGAGTCCCAATTACAATTCCAAAATAATGTACCCAATATTTCAGTACCATTTGATAGAAATTTTTGGTACCGAAAACCAGTCGGTTCGCCACTTGGCGATTTTTTCGGTCCGAAAATTTTTCTCGGAAAATTTTAGAAAAATACCTAAATTTCCCTTAAAATGTAAAACACACAAGGAACCACTCCAAATAATTTTTCAAACACAATTACCACATTATCCACAACAAAAGTTCATTTAGGCACAAATACCGAGAAATGTCATAAATGCATGTACAGTTATTTTTCATGTGCAGAATTTCACTGTTCACAAATAAAAGTATGCATGAAGATTTCCAATCAGTCCTAATCACTCTCACCACTTTTCAAATTACTATTCTACCCTTCCCGTCGGGGGTGGGATGTTACATTTCTTCTTCAAAGAACTAACCAAACCAGCCCTTTATACAACCAAAACGCTTCCAAAATTTAGGTTGGTGTAAGATGATCTTAACACCCAAAAGACAGTAACATAAAAGATAACTTGTGGTAGCTTTCTTGATGCAATATCTTACAAGAATTCTAAGTGAAATTAAAGCAAAATTCAGAGCTAAAAGAGGGTGAATGGTTTCGGTGGAGATGCTTCAATGAAGACTATAGAAACTTCTTGCAAGTTTAACACCTAAGTTGCTAGGTGTTCTAATCTTGGAGGAGCACATGTCACCAATGAATGTATCACATTTGTCCTCCCTTTAAGCAACCAAATGTCACACACTTATTAGGCCATTTGTCACTTAATCAATTCTGTCAAATGTCATTCAATTATTCTGCAATTTGTCCCTTATTTACTCATGCAAAATGTCAATTTAGTATCTATTCCAAATGTCACTAAATGTATAGGCTTAGTCATCCAATTTTCATTTACCAACTTGTTTTCCTGCTTGACATTTTCTTTGTCCAAATGTACATTTTAATACCTCAATTTTCTAATGGTATCAATTAATTCCAACTCACTAAGTAAGATCCATTAAACCTAAAATTCAAGTCATATGCAATTCTCAATCATATCACAATATCAACACCTATCACAGTTACTTTTATGAACATTTAACATTTCAACTAGGGTATAATTTGGGGCCTTACATAACTTACTTGCAATGTGAGTTGATTTCTAAGTTCGATGAAGTTTGCTCCTCTATGTAAGCCTCCAAATGAATTAGTGAAGGAAAGGTAAGATAATAGAACTAATATAAGGAGCTATGTGGACCCTATGGAACCAGTCAACAAGAGAAGGAACCATTTATGCATGTGGAATAAGTGTCTCACACGATGAGACTCTTTTAATGTCTCTCACATGTAAAGAAGTAGGTTTATTAATTAGTTCAATTGTTATACTTTAGCACTATTATTGGTTGTAATTATCTCTTATTCTCCATTTAATGGAATTATTTATTTTTTAAAAAATAAAAGCCAAATCCAGGTCCTCCAACTCTAGACCACACTTCCAAGTCTTAATTTTTTTTTCATCTAAAGTCTTAACTAAACAAATTTTACTCATGACTATATAACTCATTAGAACAATAACCAAGGCACACTTCATAAGAAGCTAAACCAAAATTCAAAATTAATATCACAAAAGATCAAGAAAGAAATAATATTATAAAATATTATCACTTTTAGATAAACAACAATTCACAAATAAAATTATAACACTTGCTAATTATTATACTATTTCATCAAACTTACACGTGTTTACCATCTTTAGCCTAGTAACAATAAAAATTTAAGAGATTAAACAATTTAAAATGTTAAATAATTCATTAAGTTAGCTAGCCAAAAATTATGAAAATCATGAGAAAAATACAATGTAAAGACACCTATATTATGCTGATTGTTTGGTCAACAAGACTATGAGTTTGGACTATTAAATGGTTGATCAAATAACCCTCCAACCCTCACAAAATGGTTTTGACAACTGCCATCCCCGTTGGACTTTGTCAACTAACGAGTCATTCAAAATTCTAAAAAAACACGATATTAAGTAGTAAAATGATGCCAACTTAGATTAAACTTATAAGAAAGCATAAAAACATAAGATTTAATCATAACCAAATTCATAAAAATGATTAACTACCTACTTTTAGTGTAGTTAACCAAAATCATGACTTATCATAATAAAAAAAAGGTGAAATCTAAGGTTTCCACACAGAACCCAATTTTGTAATTCTCCAAAACCTTAAAATCTTCAATTCAGGTTTTATAATATGGAAAAATGTAATTTATTCAATTGATTAAGTTTGTAAAATCTTTTAAAACTAGCTCTGATACCATATATGAAAATTGCATGTATTAAATGAAAGCGTCTAGGATTAATTAATAGCATGCTAATTACCTTAGTCAAATTAATAAATGAATTACATAAAAGATATTTGAAATACTTGAATTAGAAGGCATGCTTATAGTTTGTGAGATTATCGAGTTATATATTGTAGAAACACAAAATTATAAGAAGATGATAATTTTTTCTTTACCTATCTCACTTTTTTTAGTCATATTATAGATGATGTAAGCCTAATCCTTTGTAAGTCACTTATATAGTGTTATTTCTAGTCTACATGAAATCACAATAAACAAAAAACAAATTAGGGTTTCTCTATAAAACCCAATCTTGAAATTCACAAAACCCCTTCAATCTAGGTTTTCTAATCCAAAAAAGTAATCTTTATATTAATTAAAGGTTGTAGAACCTATTGAAATTATCTATAATATCGTATATAGAAATTGTTTATATTAAATTAAAGTATCTAGGATCGATTAATATCGTTCTACTCACCTTAGTTAAATAGATATATGAATTGCAAAAAGGATATTCAAAATATTTGAATTATAAGGCATGCTTGTAGTTCAAGTGATTATTGAGTTACATATTATAAAGACATGAAATTATAAGAAGATGATCGAACTCTTCTCTTACTTGTCTCACTATTTTCAATAAAATTAAATATGATGTAAACATAATACTTTATAAGTCGCTTATGTAGGGTTATGATACGACAAGAGAGACTTCGATTTATTAGTAAAAGGATTAGGTTGTATCATCAAGGTACCTTGTTAGCCTTACATTTTAACTATACCATACCTAATAAACTTGTTGAGAACATAGAAAAACTAATTTGGATCACAAATATAATCGTAGATCTAAATATCTCTATTTGACTCAAATGTAAAACAAAAGACGAATTAGTATAACCCAAATAGAAAAATTCTAACACATCTTTATCCTTTTGAAGCAATGTAATTTCAAGAATATGTACTTTCTTAATTGTGACTTTTTGCTTTTAACTCTCTTACAAAAGAGCATCTCAATGCTAGGAAATCAGGCATTTCTTCTATAACTAAACTCCTAAGATAATCACTTCAGCCTCTCACGGTAACAAAAATTAAACCAACCGATAAGCTAAATCTAATGCATATAACTCATAAAGGAATAAAGTGAACCTAACTTAGTGCACAAGACTCGCCGTTTTGCAATGTTTCCTTTGTACTTTTTAAAAAGAGACTGCTTCCTTGATAACTCATAAAGAAATAATAACCACTATTTTCAAAATTGAGGTTTAAGTTTGTATACCCAATCAGAAATTAAGGAGCATATAGATAAAGAATTTGAGATATTTACTGTTGGGAGACGGAAGGCTTAATTATGCTGTCACACTAACAATGTTAGAGCTTATACTGAAAAAACAATGAGTCAAGGAAGTCTCGTTTGATGGAATTAAGTTTGTGATTTAGTCTATTTAAAAATAAAATGGGTTAGTTTTTATAATATGGGGATATTTTTAAAACATTGAAAATATTAAAATTTAAGTTAATTTTTTCACAAATGCTAAAGTTAAAAATTCATATCTTTTGCCTTTTAGATTTTTTTACTAATTCTTTATACTTAAATAATGTATACATTTATATTTCTTTTTAAGATTATATTAAGGCTCTTTTAAGATACCTATGTATTAGTATTGTAGATAATTAATCGATAATAATATATATTTATATAAGATTTAAAATTGAACATTCTATTTATATATTTTAATTATTATTTAAAATCAAGTTTTATTTGGTTGAATATGATTCAACTAGTTTGACCTTAATTATTAATCATTTTTGCTAGATATTTTCTAAAAAGCCTAAGTATTTATTTTAAAATAAAATCAACAACAATTTATTTTTATCTAAACTTCTAATATTTACAAATGAAAATACTTTCCATAACCACAAAAAATAAACATTAAATTAAAACCCTATTCTTGACGGTCCCATTTATATTAGGCACTAACTTCTTTGTATATTGCTAATTAGAATTCAGTTTATCTTCTCCCTTGTTTTCTATGTACAAATTTAGCTGAAGAGTCTAAAAAGTTACGCCTATTTGGACCTATATAGGAAACCCCATTGTTGGTTTTTCAATATTACATAAAATGATCTCAACATAGTTTAAATTGTTATATATAAATAGTAATAACTCATACATTAAATCTCAAAAACTACGTGTTGCATTAAATGACAGGAGAAAAGCAATTATCATAAAGAGGATAAAAGTCATCCCAATTCTATTTACAATATTTATAAGATGGAATTACTGATAAAATCTAAAGGGATAATGATATATTTGATTTTCTTATTATATCGTGCATTTCTTATTATAACAATTTTGATGAAAATACACCAAATAACACAAGTCAAAAATTAAGATAAAATAAAAACAAGAAAGCAAAACAATATAACACCCAAAGATTATAGACACAGTAAATGCTTAATTAGAACTAAGTAGAAGAGTCACCAAACGGCTTTTCCGCACTCACTTCCATGTTGATTTCAAACCTTGGATCCCTAACCAGCCTAGAGTTCGCCTTTTAACAAATTTGTTGCAGATGTAGTGGCCATGGACAACTTGTACAAGTGTATGATCTACTTTTAACAGTGAGTGTCTTGGAATCTTCAATATCTATCCTGAGTAGCCCCTATGTTCGTTTCAAAAAGAGCCTATTTTGCAAACAAAAAGCCAGAATTTTGTAACTAACATTGGTTAGTGCTGACCCACAACCCTTACGTTGTCATCCACCATAAAAGTTCTATATAACACACCCCCACTGGAGCAGTCATTCACATCACAACACGTACAAGCAGAAAAACTTAGGAAACCAATACAATCCCTGGTTTTTTTTTTTTAATTACTTTAACTGAGACGAAAAATGAAGAGGGTTTTGGTATCCATGCTTGTTGTAGTAATCATGGTTCAGCTCATGGCAAAGCCAGGACAAGCGGTAACTTGCCGTCAAGTGGATGTCTCTCTTGCCTCTTGCATTCCTTATCTCACCGGTGGCGGCAATCCCCCTACCGCATGCTGCGATGGTGTCAAAAATATAAAGGCAATCACTCCGACCACCGCAGACAGAAGAGCAGCATGCAACTGTGTTAAGGCAGCCGCTGCTCGCTACCCCAATATCAAGCCAGATGCAGCCTCTTCTTTGCCTCAAAAATGTGGTGTTGAAATGAACATTCCCATCTCTCAAGCCACTAACTGCGACAAGTTAGTCTTTCATTTTCGCAGCTTTCTCTATTATTTCTCTTATATTCTTCTTCATTGTCACCTTTAATTTCATTTTCTTGACAACCAAATAGACAAAACTTTTCTTATTTTATGACTTTTCTTGACACAGCATTTACTGATGAAGTGGAAAACAAGGGGTCGAAGAATAAAGCAAGTTTCCAACTTCTGATAATCATCGATTACATATATGTCTTAGATGCACGTATTGTTATCACAATAATCACAGGATATGGAATGAAACCACAAATGATTATTTGGAGGCTATTTCGTATGTTTGACCTGCAACGTCCCGATCATTTCCTTAACCACAAAATCGTTAGATCGAATGATTCTGCATTTACTGATCTCTCATATGAAATATACTAAATGGATGTCATTAACTATTGGACTAAAAAATTTCACGGACTATACCTACGGGTTGTGGCTCAGTTGGCAACACAGGCTGAGCTTGTGGGAAGAGCTCTCGAGTTCGATCCCCACTAAACACACCCATAAGGAGGGGTCAAAGCCATAATTGTGTCTACGCCCCGAACCGGATTAGTCGGCCCAATGGGTTCGGATACCGGTGGTTTAACCTAAAAAAAAAAATTTTCACGGACTATGAGATTGCCAATGCATTAATCATTTAGCATACAAGTGTATAGATACAAAATTATACACGTTACCTCAACTCATTTAATTCAATGTGTTAAATTTAAAAATTAGACAGTTTGAGTTTAAGAATAAGTCTATGCATTGAATTTGACATTAAAAAATTCTACAAAATTTACATGTTGCGTTTGGGTTATGTAAAAAGTCTTTAAACAACAACACCATCATTCAATTTAAGTTATTACAAATATTTATTTTGTATTTTTGAATATAATATTTTATGGGATTTTCTAGAATAATGATAAAGAAAAGATGATGTTAAAAAATTTATACAATATTGATTTTTATATCAATATTTTATTGATCAAGTCTTACTAGAATTATGACCTATATTTTCTTATTAAGTTCTATGAATTAGAATATACTTTTACATATTATTATAGAATTAGATATTTATTTTAAAATGTATTTATAAACATTATTTTATATGATAAATGATTAAATATTAATTATATTTGTATATTTTTAAAATTTTCAACATATTCTCATGCTTATCCAATAACCCATGTGACTACTATATGATGAGAGCTCATGGTCATATATCTATTACGAATATATAATATCACAATTAATGAATCCATTGTTGATTAGATTTTGTATGATATATATCTTAGGTCATATCTCACATTTCAATTTCGTTTGATCTCATTTAATTCATCATGTTACAAGTATATTCAATTCTCTTACTAAGAGTTACCTTTGAATATATAATTTTTCTTATACAAGTTACTAATTAGAATGACCTTCCTCTACTCTAAGTTCTCTTGAATTTAATTTAATTTAATTTCCTAGAATTGTCCCATAAGATTGTATCAAACATAATTTTCTGATAACATTTTAAAGTAGAAAACCTTAAACTTAATCTTATGAATTAGATACGAGTCCTAAGGGTATATTATAAGGTTCGTTTAACCTCTAGGGTCTCATGCAATATAAGTTGAGATCTTTTGACTTATATTAACCCCTTTTATGGTTGTTTATATACACATGGTAACAGTCATGTGCTATAGTATTAACTCCTATTAACTTGGAGTGCAATCTTTCATAAATGCAATACCTACAGATTTTGGTTCAAACATACTTAATGTTTAACCTGAATTCACTTTCCTACTCTTACCTTTATCTTTTTGAACTCTCATTTGCCAATTTAAGGCAGATATGGTGATCACCTTAAACCAATTTCCTTTTGACTTACCATCTAAGTTGGCATTCACTATTTAAGTTTTTTCACTTTAGCTCTCAATTATTACCATGATAATAAGCTTAAAACCTATCTCTTCTCCAATCATAACAAAATACTAATATCGATTGCTTTAACTATCTGACATATTATTTGATTCATATGAAAAATATGTCATACAAAGTAAACACATTTCAGAATCAAGTTTTAAGTAATGTATATTTGTGTTTAAACATGATGATACATTGAATGAACATACATGTAGAATGTTAGTCAATTACATTTCAATATATAAGTACTCCTAGTGACTCCACATGCCCAATATATGTATCTTGAGAAATTAGTTGTAACATTGGGTCTGCCACTATGTCTCCTGTATGTATATATCAGCTTCTCTTCTCCTTATGCAACTATATTTTTCATATAATAATATTTGGTGTCTATATGCTTAGTTCTACAATAAAATATGGGGTCTTTAGTATAAGAAATTGCTATTTGACTGTCACAATTGATTGTTACTGGATTATTCTCGCTTTTAATGACCCTTAAACCAACCAAAAATCGTTTAAGTCACATGGCCTTTTGTGTTGTTGCTAAAAATATTGTAAATTCAGCTTCTATTGTGGATAAAGCAACATATGATTATTTATTACTTTTTCATGATATAACACCATTTTTAAGAAAGAAAACATATCCAAGGTAAATTTTATCTCATATAAATCTCCTTCTCAATCTGCGACGTTCGACATTTAATGCCTTGATAACACAATGCATAATCAACAATACTTTTTAGATACCTTAATATTCTCTTTACTACTTTCCATACATCTTATGTGGTTTATGGAACTTTGAAAAAGCTTCTTTATCTTTAAAATTCTTGAAAAAAGTTCTTGTAATTTACACTTTTCAAGAAACTTCCCATATTGTTAAGTTTCATTAAAAACAATAAGGAGAATCCTATATGGTAAAATATAAACACATGGACCAATCATATTTGGTTGTTTTCTCAACCGACCCATTTATTAATCCTAACTCACTTAAACACATTACTCATTTAAAACATACCTAATTTATCTATGAACACCCAACATTCACCTGAAACAACTTTGTTCTAATTTGATCGTGAATTCATCTTTAAGAATTCACATGCCCTATTTCAGTTTAACAAGATCCATCTTCAACTAAAGAGATCAAGTTTTTGTTAAGTTTCATCTTATGGAGAGATCCTTCTTCTGTAAACATCACTATTTTAAGTATGTGAGTTTCTTGACATTAAGGTAGATGATAGGCGAGAATAAACTCTCTATAAGGTATGGATCTTTAGTTTTTAATGTTAATTTTTGAAAAGATGTAGTTATTAGGGTTTTATTCTAAACATTTGAGTTTAGAGCAAATGTGAAGGTTACAAATGATATGACTATAAATGGTAGACTGATATCAAGATGTTTTAAAAATGATAGATATGCTTAACAGAAATGTTAAAATTCTTTCTCTTTCTAATAAATATGTGTACAATATAGCCATAAATAGGCTTTGTAAGCTTGGAAAGGTTGATGAGGCAAGAAAGTTATTTTCAAGGTTGATGATTAGAGGATTTGTTGTAGAAATCTTCTCATAACGTACCCTGTTACTTAGTTATTCAGTTATTGGTAATGTGAATGAAATGTAGTTATTAGGCTAGTTTGTCACTTGTATAATGCATTGTAAGAATAGTGAATGATGGGATCTTTCTTAAAGATGGTTTAGCAAAACAATATCCATGAGGAACTGAGAAAGCATTGATATAAATTATATATTAGATTACTTAATATCCCATTTGTGGGGATGTGAAAAAGTGATAGTTCTGCTTTCTCTATCGTAAATTACTGAATCTCCTGATTGTCTCATGGCATTAGATTTTATTTTTCTTATTTTGATAAACGATGCTCAAATAACTAAAGCATATTGTTATTTAAGTAAGTGCTTGAGTTTATTTCCTAATATTATAATGTGATTGTTCTTTTTACTTTTAAACTTGTTAAAGTTCATAGTTTGAAGTAATGAATAAGATATAAAGATGAAACATATATAACTAAATTGTTAAATGTTATAAAATTCAACATTTAGGTTTTATATCTCATTGTTTAATGGTTGTGGTTCCTTTTAGGTTCAACGACACTAAAACTATACATTGAACTATTTGTTTTATCATAACTATCTGTCTATGAAAATGATTTTTATTTTTTATATTTAATTCTTCTATTAATATAACTAACAAGATTGAATACCACTTACATTATTAGGACTATAGATTTTTTTAGAATTATGAAAAAAATCATTAAAGATATAGAGGTTTAATTTTACAAAATTTTGGAGAGTAGTCTCTCCTAATACAACTGCGCAAACGATAGTGTTTCAACATTGCTTAAGAAAGTAGAATGACAGCATATTGACTATGGAAGGAGATTTAATCAAGCCGTGACATTTTGTAAAGGGGGTAAAATCACTTCAACCGATCCATCATATCCTTAGATTTTACCTAATTAGGGTTGATTTCTCTAGAGACTTCAAGATTTCGTGACTTTGGGTGCAGATCTTTCGAGACCAAGGTTTACAATAGCAACAATGGATTAGGTAAGCATTGAGCCGGTCTTACTTATTTTGTTTTTCTCTGTCCTTCCGTAGAATACCTTGCATGTAAGTGTAGGGAGTAAAGCTAAAGATTATGATAGTGTATGCTCAAATACTTTGTCGTGTAGTAGTATGACTGTGAATTAGATATTTAGCAAGGAAAGGATGTTTGGGCTACGTGTCTGATCTAGGCTTTTGAGGAGGATTAGCTCTCTGAATTCCCTGAGGTTTTTTGTGGTAAAAGACTCTTTGGAAGAGTTGTTACCAATAAACCGTCTTAGGTATCTTTCTTTCTGCAAGATGTAAACACAAAGTCCCAAAGATAGAAGATGGATCAACCTGTTTGGAGTTGAAGCTTATGGCTTAATCAGGTTTTGTGTAATCTATGTGAGAGAGCTCCCAAAATCTAGCCATAAGCATTTCCTAGCTATATGATTCCATATTGTGTTGTTATGAGGACATGTGAAGAGGAGATGGCCTTTTGTTTCCACATAAACTTGGCACATTGGATAGGTTCTGTCCATTTGTAGATATGACATTCTATCTACTGTATTGAGTATTTTTTAGATTGCTAGCATTAGTATGAAGGATATTCTTAAAGTCAAAACCTTGTTCCATATGATCTTGTGCCATACTACCTTAGGTTTTTTACATCTGAGTAGATCTTTGGTGGTTTGTTGGTAAGTTTGTGGATAAGTTGATCCTACCAATAATACGTGTCAGGAGAGGTTGGGTTGGGTGGATAAGCAGGTTATAGATGCCTTAGGTTATGAGGAAAGTTCCATGAACCATCTATAATCATAAAGTTGAGTCGAATGTTGAGGGAAGAGGTTTGTGGGTTATTTAGGTTATTGAAGTGTTGTATGAGTTGTCCTATATCTGACCAGTTATCATACCAGAGAGATATCAAGTTACCATTCCTAAGGAGACATGTGACACCAATTTGTACATTGTCTTTCAACTTCAGCAGTTAGTTGAGGAAGTGAGAGTATGAGGCAGATTGCTTGCTTCCCTATAGGCTTCTATCTTTGAGGAAGTAAGGATGGAGCCATTTTATCCAAAGTGAGGGTTTATCTGTTAGTATCCACCACAACCTTTTAAGGACTAAGTCCTGATTTGTGATCTTGATTGAAGTAATATTTAATCCAACTTCTTCTTTGGGAAGACATATATCTACCCATTTTACTTTAGTAAACCCTTTTGCACCATTTGGATGAATCCATAGGAAGTTTTTAAGTAGCCTTTCAATTGTTTTAATTATGCATTAGGATAGAAAGATGTGGGAGCTCCAATAAACATGTAGAGAGTTTAGTACCAATTTGATGAGTTACTCTTTCCGAGCATAGGAGAGAGATTTGTTTACCCATAAGCTAATCATTTTCTATATGTTCTATAAAAGTGGTGTATACTCTATATAGTTAAGCCTTTTAGTGAAAACTGGTAAGCCCAAGTACAACAGAGGCATGTTTTTAAACTACATTCTAGTGGTTTGAGAGATGAGAGTTCCCAGGGCCGTGGCACTATTGGATAGGAGGAAGTGGCTCTTTACTGGGTTGAATTACAGACCTAAGAAGCTTTTAAAAGTGTCAAGAGCTTTCATGTTGTTTTGAATAGAGTCCATCTTTGCCCTGCAAAATAAATGGAGATCCTCCACAAAACAAAAGTTAGTCAATCCAATTTTCTTGCATTTTGTATAATGCCTAAATTTGGAGTTATTGAGCACTTCATATTGGATAAGAGATTTAAAAGTCTCCACGCAAAGAATGAAGAGATATGGGATAGGGGATCCCCTTGTTGGAGACCTATTGTTGCCTTAAAGAATTTGGTAGGAGTGGCACTAATTAAAATTCACAAGGAAGCAGATGTGATGCACTCTCTTAACTAGTGAATGAATAAATCAGGAAACCTATAGGCCTTCAACATTGTCCATAAGAATTCCAGCTTACACTGTCAAAGACTTTGTGAAAGTCTATCTTTATTGTGCAGTTTGGAGAGTAGTTAGATCTAGAGTAACCATTGAGGAGCTCTTGTAGTCCTTCCACTTAAAAAGGCACCTTGATTGTCACTGATCAATGGGGTTTGTTCTTTTTTCAATCTAGTGGCTGGTATTTTTGGAGATAACTTTGTAAAGGAAATTTGTACAAGTGATAGGTCTGAATTCACCAAATTTTGTGGGGTTTGAGCATTTAGGAATCAAGCAGAAAAAAGTTATACTGATCTCCTTTAGAAGAGTCCGTTGAAGAAGAACTCCTGAACTGCCAGTGTAACAAAGTGCACAATGGTGCTCTACGAGTTTTGGAAGGAAAAGCCATTAAGACCATCAGGACCTGGGGCATTGGAGTTGTCTATTCTGAATATTGCACTTTCTATTTCAGTTGTGTCCATAAGTTTGATAAGGGAATCCAACTTCAAATGTGAGATTTATGTATGTGAGAGTGGCTGACTGCTTCCTCTTGGATTTCCTAAGGTGTCTGAAGTAGGGATCCGTCCATAAAAGTAATGGGCATATTTTATTATAGTTTTTTCTTGCAAGAATTTAGTTGAAAAAGAAGCTAATACAACTATCCCCATCCTTTAACCAACTTACTCTGAATCATTATTATAAGAGAGAATTATGATTGTGTGTGGCCTACATGAATTGAGATAAGAACAATTTTTCTCTGTCCAATAATTTGATCAGTAGGATGTGAAGCAAGTCTAGATTGCATGTCTTGAAATTCAAGTTTGTAAGATTAATAGCAGCAATTGTAAGTCTTTGCAAGGAATTCAAAATTTTCAGTTCTTGCTTAATGAGCTTCAGTTTTTGAACACAATTGTATTGTTTGGTCTCGTGGCAAAAATGTGTACAAGCTTTGGAAAACCCCGACACATTCACTATGAAATTGTTAAATAAAAAATTATGGTGTTTTAGGACTTTTTGGAGCAAGTTGTCAACAACTATTGGTGTGTGATACGAGAAGAGGGGATCTTTATGTTGCAACACTGTTGGGAAAATGTCTAAGCCATATGTCATTGACTAAGGCCCGATCCAATTTTTTCTTGATATACCAATCAGATTTTTGTTTGTTGGACCAAATGAAAGTGTGTCCAACATACTTAAGATCAGTCACTCGTAGATCCTCCACACATTCTTTCAAATTAGTTGTTTAGTTCTTTAGATTGCAATGTCCTTACGCTTCTGATGTAAATAAGACTTAATTGAAGTCTCCATAGATAATCCACAGGTTGAAGATGCTAGTGCTGATAGATTTAAGATTGTTCCATAAACATCTTCTCTAAAATCTAAAATTACTTACATATATGATTGATAAGTTGAAATTGACATGCTGTTGCATGAAATTTAGGTTAAGATGCATAGCTTGGTCGGTCGAGTTCAATAGATCTACCTTGAGTTCATCCTTCCTATAACATATGATAATTCTACCAAGAACATAATGGTTATGATTTGTAAGCATGTGCCAATCGGAACCAAAAATCTATAGCTTAGCCAGATTTTCTAGTCAGATTTTGGTTTCAAGTAATCCAATGATGAGAGGTTTCTCTAGCAAAAAAAAAGTCCTTTAAAGCTAAAAGTTTACTGGGACCATTAATTCCTCTTACATTCCATGTGATGATAGACACATTAAAGAGTTTGGATTGTGGAGACTTTCCCTTTATCCCTTTTGGATCTCCTTCTCTCTACAGTATGGAATTTGACAGTTTCATTAGTTGTTTTGATTCCTTTAGTACGAATGGGGGTTGCAATAGGATCTGTAGGGATAGTAGTACTCACAGTTAGTAGCTCTTCTGCAGAATCTGGAGTAGTTGTCATGGCTACGGGTTAGTAATGGCTTCTAGCAAATGTGCATCTGATTCTTTTGAGATTTCATTTTCAGCATTGTGCAATGTATTGAGATCCTTGTGTATATGATTATGTTCCTCATTACAATCTTTCTACAGCTCATTGTGTTGTTTATCAATGTTGACAGGAATTGTGGAAGGATCAGGTATTGGCAATGCATCATTATCTTCCTTTGTGGCTATCATGATTATATTAGGGTCAAAGGATTGGGATTCTCTGTAGGTTTTACAGGTTGAGATTCATCTATAACCCCAGTATTGATTGTATCACTTCGATTTGGAGATTTTGCAGTATATAATGAAGTTTCCCATTAAAGAGTAAGATGCAATATGTTGCAATAGTATAAAGTGATTTTGTCTACCTAGGGATAATTATAGCCTCATGAGCTGAATTTTGATACATGACTTAAAATTGCTGCAATAGTAATTGGTTTGAAAGCTTTGACACACTATATGTGTAGAAACATTTTGGATATATATATGTGAATATGCATATTAGTAAAGATTGAGGTAATTAGTGAGTTTGAAAGGATTGAAAGGGATTGTGCAAATGAGTACTTCCTAATAAAGCTAG
>JANKOD010000007.1:9243108-9258004 GCA_026284645.1 Erythroxylum acuminatum
TTGAACCTTGCTCCATCTTTCAATTTCTACTTCCATCTTATTGTTTCTTCAATTTGCCACAAGAAAAACCTATCCTTACCTCCTTCAAGATGATGAACAAGTGATGCTTGGGAGCTAGGGTTGAGTGAGGTTATGAAGATTTGGGAGTTAAATCAAGTAAGTATCTTGTCATATATCATGGGTTTTGGTTGTTGTTTGTATAACAACCAAAATTGCTTTCAAAAAAAAAAAAAGGTAGAAGTATAACTAAAGGTTGTTGTTTGTACATATTTATAGCTCATAAGGTCGTTCTGTAGAAGATATTAAATCGGAAAAATTGTCTAGTGAGTTAGAAGTAATTGCCAAAACTAAATTGCCTTATCTTAAGCATGCCAAGCAGTTGAAGAAAGACAAAGGTTATTGTTTGGACAAAGTTTCAGTAAATTTTCAATTTATTTAATTATATGCATTATTGTTTTACTTATTTAAAGATTAATTACACTTTTACTTGTAATTCAAAGACGAAGCTCAATAACGTTGATATCGACAACTTTGATGATTCAAATTGTGTCACTTCACTTTTGAAACAAAGGATCAAGAATTGTCGTTATCGACTACATAAATATTACAAACCTTTTTCTTTGGATGAGGAAGTAAGGTGACATGTTCCGGAAAGGATGTCTCAAGAAAATTGGAACAGTTTGTATGATTGTTAAGCCTCTCCTAACATTCAAGTTTGTTCTCTTTCCCTTCACATTTGCAGCCATTAATCTTGTTGTACGATTTAATTACTATATTTTTCTTTATTTAGGAAAAAGTGTGAGAAGGCCAAGGTTAATAGAGGAAAAAGAAAACTCCTCACAACCAAGGCTCCAAATCATTTATTGTCCTGCAAATTGAATATGCAAGTTCTTTGTTTACAAGTTATAATTATATCAGTAAATACAATATTATTTATTTTGTTTTCAATTTTTTCATACAATAGAGTCAAAAGGAACTACATGGAGAAAAGTGTAACAGGATCACACTGTACAAGCTAACACAATATAAGGAAGGTTAAGGCTATATCTCTGAAAAATCGCACAATAATTACGTAAGTATAAAATTTTGTTTAAATTTTAAGTTTATTTATTTATGTAGTACTAACTAAATATATTTGGATTGAATAATGAGTTTTTTAATTTTAGAATAAGATGCAAGAATTATTGTAAATATCAATGTTTGACGGAAATGAGCCCAACATAGATGACATTTGCAAGAAGGTGTTTGGTATAAGATCCGGCTACGTCAAAGGTCTTGAGTTTAGGCCTAAGCCAATTGATTCATCCTCATCAAGACCAACATATGTTGATCGTATTTAAGAGGACAACTAGTCGTTTAAGGCTAACTTAGAATGTTACCAACAAAACATACAACGTAACAAAGAAAAGTTGGCCAAACTTGAAAAGTTGGTCAAAAAATTACTTAGTCCTAAGTATATAAATGATGACGAGGAAAATGAATTTTAATTATTAAACTAATATTTGTATTTTTTATTTTGTATATGAGTACTTTTTAAATTGTAATTAACATTTAATGATATTTTATTGTTTATATACAATGCTTCTAATTTTCAATAATTTTTTATTATATTTTTATAATAAATTATAAAACAAAAAATCTAAAAATTACATACTATAACATGAATTAAAATTGTCACCAATAATTATAATTAACATGATAAAATATTTAGTAATAATATGTATCAAAATTTTCAAAACACAGTTAAAAATATTTGGCTACGTTTTTAAAAATATAACTAAAAACATTTGGCTATGTTTTTGAAATCGTCGCTAATAAAACTTAGCAAAAGAAATTTGATTACGTTTCCAAAATCGTGGGCAATCACTTTTGGCTACGCTTCTCTTTCACTGCTAGAAATTATTAGCTACGTTTATGAAAATGTTACTAAAAGCTTTTAACAACATTTTCGAAAATGTTGTTAATAATATTTTGCTGCGAAAATGAAACGTAGCAAAAACTTATTGGTGACGATTTAGAAAATTTTCGCCAATGTCCTTTTGCTATGTAAACAACTCGTAGTGAAAAAGAATCAGTGACAGTTTGGTAAAAACGTCACCTATAGTTTTTCCCTAATTATTATTTGCAACGATTTTTTGATGTTTAGAGGTGAAAACTTTTTTCGCTAAAAGTCCCTTTTATTGAGTGTTCTGAACCTAAAGTTAATTCAAAACTCGATCAATTTAATTTAAATCTGTTAATTTTAGATTGAGTCAGATCAAACTTTTTTTTTATCAATACTTTTGTCAAGCATAATTATTTCAATAACGAGTCATGAACAAGGAGCGAGGTTCACTACAATTAATTGAAGAAAATACTCTTCTTTCAGTAGTTTATACACGAAACAATTCACACTTTTCTCTTATACTACAAGTGCATCCTTCAAAAAGGAATTTGGGAACGGAAGGAAAGAAGAAAACATTTTAAAATTTGTGGTCAGCTTAAAATTTCATGAGCTTAGGAGCGAATCTCAATAACCTGTCCAAAGCATTAGGCGTGAACTTTCTGGCAAACAAGTAGCAAATATTAGTGGTATTCCCATTGTATTGGCAGGTGTTCCCATTCCTCAGCCGCTTCAAAAAATCGATGGTGACATCTAACCTCGTGAACCTACGTGGATGAGGTCCACCCAAGGACCAATCAACCCATGTTATGGTCCTGTTTGAGTTCTTCTTCCAAAACTTTATACTTACAAAAGTTGGCAAGTAATGCTCGTCACTATAACATGAGCCTGTGCAAAAACTTTGAAACTCAACAAAATATGTCCTGTCGGAGACAACCTCTACGGCAAGGTCACGGTCCATCTCGAACCATTGTGACCCTTTTCGCCATTGGCGAAGATAAATTATTGGTTTCATTAACGGGCTATATCGGCCGCGCCCCACCGGACTATTCAAGTCGTAGACCTCCACGAAAGACTGGGCTGACCCTGTCAGGTATGAGTAAACTGTGGAGAAGTTGAATAGGGGAATACACGACTCAGAAAGGAGAACAAAGCGTTTATTTGAGAAGTCCAGTAATGCATTGGCTAGAAGGCGACGTTCAGCTTCAATCATTGAATTCTCTCCCCACTGAACTTCCTGCAATCCAACAACTTTATTACATTATATTTTGTTCTTCTTTATTTTATTAATAAGGTGAGTATGCCAATCTCAAGTTAGGAGATGACCCAGTTGATACAAGCCCATGCAATTAATAAGGTTGGAAAAATTAGGAGGTGGGAAACTTTAGTTTGCTAAAATGGATTTAAGACATTTTAGTTTGAGCTCATTCCTTAACAAATTTCAACATATTACTGTTCTCATACGTACTTTTAGCTGGTGATTTTTAAATTCTTGTCTTTGTTTCATTAAAGAGAGCATAAAGAAAGGAATGTGAAAAAGTAGGAACTATTAGCCCAGAAAGGTATGAGTGAGACAAAGGGAATGGATAAGAATTTACTTGGCTATGGAAAGGAGTAGAATCAAAGCAATGCAATGGAATAAGAAATGATAAGCAACTTCCACACATGGTTTAGCAAGAGGATGTCATCCCCACACAGATTCCTGCCTAACAAAAACAAAATGGAAAAATATGACACTTAGTTGTATGAACGAAGTTTTAACCTTCTCTTCCATTTGACCGAGTTGTAGCAGATTTTTTAAGTAGAGGAGATCAAATTGGTTAATATAATTGCCAGGAAAGGGCTATATCAATTTTAAAATCATCCTAGAATTTAAACATGACATTTTCAAAGCTCATCAGGTTTCTTTAACATTTGACATTTATAAGATTCTATTCTGAAATGTTAACATGCTCTGTTGATAATATCTGTCTTGCGAGCTGGCAACTTCGCTACGTTCCAACCAGCTAAAACTTTTAATATCACATGCATATACTAGTACAGGTTGTCTTCTATAGCATTCTCTATCCAATGAAAATGAAGAAATTGTGTAAGTGTAGATAGTTTCATGTGAATTTGTATTTTCTAACAAATCAATGACAGAGACACATTTAAATTAACGGATAACCTAAATTGGAAATTCAGTTTATGACGCTTGAATGAATGAAATACAAACATATAGCTACAGACACACATAGTTACGTACATATGTATATAGATATATAGCTATTTTAACCTACTACACCGAAGCAATTCATAGAATGCCATAATCATAAACAAAATGAGATCAAACTGACCTGACTTGGTATCCTCCTGCCATGAAACACAGAGTTTTTTGGAACTGTTCCATTGAAACGTGGACTGGTATGCCAATAGACAGAATACAGTCCGTCGTGGCCTTTAAAGAATAATTCCCACAAAGGAGCAAACGGAAGAGACCCTCTACTCAAAAACAGGAAAGCAACTTTTGGGACAACCTTAAATGGGAATTCATGAATACGAGGGACCAAAGACGCTCTCCACAACAACTCTTTCTCTTCCATGTCGTGTGAGGCGTTGGGGAATCTCAGAAACTCACTCAGTCCTGTCCGGGCTGGGGTTTTCGTTGAAATATTGGAAAGAGGAGGAGGAGGAGGAGGAGGAGGAGGAGAGAGAGAGAGCAAGAACTGTTGTGATATTAACGGAGCGGTTTGGGTGGAGAATTTCTGGTTGATCTGAAAGTTGAAGGAGATATCTCTGAGAAAGAAACTGAGAGTGAAACCAAAGGCTAAACCAGAGCCGAAGATGAGGAAATAGGAGATAGCATTGTGGATTTGCATTAAGCTGTTAGCAAGTTTGAGTGATGCTTGGGAGCGCAGCTGGTGCTTGGAATCCATTTCCTTCATTGTTGTTGGTGAAGGGAGCGTAGGTTGGAAACGAGTGAGGGAGGGCTTTGTTTCTTGGAATGGAATAACGCTTGAAATTTATATAGCAACTTAAATTACGGACTGGACGTGAAGTTATGCTTTCTCATTTATAATTGTTTATGGAAGGGAGAGAGAAGGAGATTCTTTAAAAGCTGCAATTGCCTTCTCGAATGATATCACCGTTGAATAACCATCTTTTTTGCCAGTTATTAATGCTATAATTATTCCATAACTCAATGTTAATGAATTAAGAAATTTTAATTATATTATGATTTATCTAATTATAATTATTCCCTTTATATTCTAAATTGTACCGACACAGAAGTCGCAAGTCAACCATTTGTTTTTTCAATCCCATGGTCATATTAGTTGTCAAAATGAAATGCATCTTCTGCAGGGAATAGATAGAACTGGTGACGGGAAAACCTTAAATAAACACAATGAACCCTCTGAAGAATGTACTTGGTAATCTACAAATATAGATTCTTATTTTGCTCAATTGTTATATATCTTGAGTTTCTTATGCTGCAATAGTAGCTTGTATATAAAGAGATGGTAGTGTATTTTCGGGCAACAAATAAGAGAAGAAGCAGATTTTCTTTCGTAATTTCTTTTCACTCGTGATATCATAGCGGAGTACTCTGAGTTTTGATATAAAATTAATTGAGTATGGCTTCTAGTTCACAATCGGGAGGAGGACGAACAGAAGAAGTCTTGAATACCAAATCAAGTAATGACGGAGATCCCTTGTACTTGCATAATTCAGAGTATCTAGAAAAAGTTAGTTACAACTCCTTCGATTGGAAGCACTTATGTGTCATGGAGCAGAGTAATGCGAATTGCATTAGGAGTAGAAGTCATGTAATAACATTACATGCATCTCATAATACAATAACATTTACTTGTAAACAAGACACATGCATATTATTTATGTATATAGCAACGGAAGCATAACTGAGATAACATACCTCCAGCTATTGCTCCACCGATGATCCAGCAATATCTTTGAATTTTGAATCTTCTAGCCTCTCCTTTTGCACGATACGATGGTGTATTGCTTTGTGCTATGAGAAGATAAGGACCCAAAACAAGTTTTTAAACTGTTTCAACACCTCTACCCATCACAGAGGAGGAAACTCGGAAGCATGGGCGTTAACATGTGCATGATGAAAGGTTAATGCATTAAATGGACCACAATCTCGACAGTAGGAAGAGTAGATAGATTTAAAAAATCTTACATTCTCCCACTTGGTCCATTTAACCCAACACTAAACATAACAAGAAATCAAATATATGAATCATGGTGATAGGTCCTCTTATAGGAAGTATTATCTTCCATGTATTACATATATAAAATTTCTCATTACTAGCCCTTAAACTTAATGAATAAACCATATGTTTATTCTAAGTCCAAATTAGATGACATTTCTAAAAAACAATCAAATATATGTGTGCACACAAAAATATATGAGAAAATATCAAATTAAATAAGAGTTTCATTGAAGCAACAAATGTATAACAAAAATCACATTATGGAACCAAGTCCCATTTGCACTACGTGATCCTTAAACTGGTGGCATGCCTTTAGTTAAAGGATTCGCAATCATCAAATCAGTGCTAATGTGCTCTATGACAACTTTCCTTTCCTTAACACATTCTCTTATGGCTAAATATTTAATGTCGATATGCTTACTTCGACTTCCACTCTTGTTATTTTTAGCCACAAAGACCGCAACTGAGTTGTCGCAATACAACCTTAATGGATTAGAAATTGAATCAATAACTCTAAGCCTAGATATGAAACTCTTCAACCATACACCATGCAAGGTGGCCTCCAAACATGATACGAACTTAGCCTCCATAGTGGAAGTAGCAATCAGGATCTGCTTGGTACTTCTCCAAGATATAGCTCCACCAGCTAGCTTGAAAATATAACCAGAGGTTCATTTCCTTGAATTAATGCAGCCAGTAAAGTCTGAATCGGAGTATCCAACTACTTCAAGGTTCTCAGTTCGCCTGTACATAAGCATGCAGTCTTTTGTACCCTGAAGATATCTCATAACCTTCTTTGCAGCTTTCCAGTGGTCAACACCTGGATTACTCTGATATCTACCTAGCATTCCAATAGCATATGCGATGTCAGGTCGGGTGCAGACTTAAGCATGCATAAGGCTTCTAACAACTGAAGCATATGGAATGTTTTTCATGTGTTCCTGTTGAAAATCACCCTTCATTATGGATGCTACACTTGTTACATAATATTTCATCCGAAATCTCTCTAAAACTTTGTTGATATAGGTCTCCCGAGACAAACCCAAAATGTCTCGAGATCTTTCTATATGGATCTTGATGCCAATAACATAAGATGTCTCACTCATATCTTTCATATCAAAATTCTTTAAGAGAAATTATTTCACCTCATATAGCAAACCCTTATCATTAGTCGCAAGTAAAATGTCATCCACGTATAACACAAGATTGGCTTTGGTGAAATTATCTATATCTTGTAATGACGTCAATTCAAATAGTGAAGTGGCAAGTTTGGTTAATGTATTTGACAGTTTTGGGTTTCTACTTAGTATGGTTATTTGGTATGATATTTTATTTTCTATTAATATAGTGAGTAAAAAGTTACAATCTAAATCTATATGCTTCGACACTACTGTAGACCAATTAGGAGGTGTGATGGTATTTTTTGAAAAATATAGAAATGAAAGATTTGTATCTAGTATGAATATTGCCGAAAGCCTTGCACATGAGATGAATGTAAAGTCTACACTTCCAACTAGAAGTTGTATTATTAGGAAAGACAATTTGACAAAAATGATCATGATGGAGAAATGCAATCAATTGAGTAGTTCTTTAAAGTTGGGTACTTTCTAGTTGTTGTTGATATGACAATTGCTTAATTGAAGAATAGATTGGAGCAATTAATGACATTTGAAAGTATTTTTAGATTTGATTCAAAGAAGTTGAGGGCTTTGGATGATAATAAACTAAAAAATTATTGCACCAATTTTACAATTACTTGTTCATATAATAATATGATGGATGTAGATTTAGATTATCTTTTTTGAATTAGAAGTATTACAAATAACTTTAAGTCAATGTTAGCAGCTGAAATTCTTAAATTTGTTAAAGCTATAGATTGTTATCAAAATATTTTAATTACTTATTGAATTTTATTGGCTGTACCTATGACTATAGCATCAGTTGAAAGAAGATTTTTAAAGTTAAAATTAATAATAACCTACTTCAGGTCAACAATACCACAAGAAAGGTTAAATAGTTTGGTTATTTTATATATCGAGAAGGATATATTAGACAATATTGACCTTTATACTGTTATTAATAATTTTACATCTGGAGATACGTGGAGATGCTTGGTATTTTCCAATATAAAGTTGTTGTTCGATTACTGTTGTTGTTTTTAGTGATTTTGTTGTTGCTAATATTTGCAAGATATTGTTAGCTACTGTTATGATCATTTAGCCTTATTATTTTCTTAAGTATGTGGGTTGATGACTTTGTGACCTATGTATAGATATTATATTTTGTTAATTAAAATATGCTTTTGAAGTTTAAATATTTGTATATTACCAATTAATTGGAACTCTTCTTTTTACTTTATCACCGCCTATAAAATGTTAGGAACAACCCTTATAGAAAATTAACGGAAGCACAAGATTTTATTTGAAGAAAAATGATGTTAGATTTTGAAACTGAGAGTTGTGATTAAGGTCTGAGGTTTTCAATTTAAAGAGACTTTGTTCAATAATAATTTTTAATATACATTAAAAATTAAGACGAACGCCACCTCAACATGTTATAAGCTCACACAGTATAATTATAGCGCCACATATACAAGAAATCGAGTTACGCAACAACTTGTTGATGTGAGGAGCCTATTAATAGATAAAATACCGGTACGGGGTTCACGACTTCTTTTAAAAATACTTGCTATATTTATACCACGCAGCTTAAGCTTTGCAAACCAATGCGAGTGTAGAAAGCTTCTTACCTACAAAACCGTAGAGCTCCCATCCCCTAACACAGTTGCATGTATGGGAATATAAAGTATCACAAGTAATCTGGGCAATCACCTGTTCCATAATTGTTGTGCCAGTGCTGTTCCATTATATCTGGTACATGCATTTATATAGGATCCACAAAAATATATGGACTAGATGCAATCAAACAGCATTGGCACAGCAATTATGGAACAGGTGATTTCATTTGAAGTAATCTTTATGAAGTAGTAATACAAAACTCCTTGAAGTTGACGAAAGCATTCAGCCAAGAAAGTTAGGATTATGACAATAATGAATGACCAAAAACCGAGATTCCCTCTTGTTATTAGCAGAATATGTAACGTTTCATTCAAATTTTTGGAACAATCCAAGATTCTCCTTGTGATATTAGCAGTAGAAATGTATCCCAAACAAAAATCTTCAGAAAAGGGAGAGGTGAAATCCCAGCTGCATTTTCATGAATGGAAGAACTGGCTAAAATTTCATGACAGTTGCAGCCAATTCCAGTAACTTCCCCAAAGCATCAGGGGAGAACTTTCTTGCAAATAAGTAGCAAACGTTTGTGGTCTGTCCATTGTGCCGGCAAGTGGTCGAATTCCTTAGCCACTCCAAGAAGCCAACGGTCACATCAACTGTTCCAAA
Source organism: Erythroxylum acuminatum (assembly GCA_026284645.1). Classification (NCBI taxonomy): domain Eukaryota; kingdom Viridiplantae; phylum Streptophyta; class Magnoliopsida; order Malpighiales; family Erythroxylaceae; genus Erythroxylum; species Erythroxylum acuminatum. The sequence goes on from JANKOD010000007.1 coordinate 9,252,609, forward strand.
ATTACGTGGATGGGATCCACCCCTAGACCAGTCAACCCATGTTAATGTTCTGTTTGCGTTCTTCTCCCCAAACTTAATGTACACAAACGTTGGCAAGTAATGCTCGTCGCTAACGCATGGTAAAGTGCAAAATTTCTGAAACAATGGAAAATATGTAGTGTCGGAGACAACCTTTACGGCTAGGTGACGGTCCATTTGAAACCACTGTGACCCTTTTTGCCATTGGTGAAACTGAACTACGGGTCTCATTTGTGAGCGATAATGGCGACGGATCTCTGGGCCGGGCAAGTCGTTGTATACCGAAACAAAAGATTGTGCTGAACCCATTAGGTAAGTGTAAATAGTGGAGAAGTTGTATAGGGGAATACATGATTCTGAGATGAGAACGAAACGTCGGTTTGAGAAGTCCAACAGTGCATTGGCTAGTAGGCGACGCTCTGCTTCAATCATTGAATTCTGTCCCCATTTAACCTCCTGCAATGCAAAGCGAATATTACAGACTGTTGACTTTAGTGGTAACGCTTTCATGCTTCAAACATTTCGTGGATGATTTTTATTTATTTCGAACTTAGTTATACCTAAGATTCTTAGCTTTGTTCCTTTTTGTAGGATTTTAAGAAAGAGATATTTATTCATTCTTACGAGTTCAGTATATGTACACGAGTAGTACAACGGAATGGATCTACTGCTATCGTTAGTTACTATCTAATCATATACAATAACTGTCAGGAACCTCACATCGAACAACTATGAAAGTATTCAACAATTTATAATAATGTGCAAACCTTCCCTCTTAAGTTAACTTTTGGGGTGAGTTAGGCACTTCTAACATGGTATCAAAGTCAGTTTATCTCGATGTTTTGAGGCGGTGCCCGGTTATGTTCCTTTGTCTAATATGTCCATCAGATGTCCAGTCCTGCTCTAAACTGAAGGGCGGATGTCAGGAATCCCACATCGGACAACTATAAAAGCATTCAACAATTTATAATAATGTGCAAACTTCTCCCTCTTGAGCTAGCTTTTGAGGGTGAGTTAGACACTTTTAACAATAACAACTACATGGTTCATAACTACTTGGGGTGTCCCGCTAAGACTTTTGTATGTCAATTAGATAGACAGGTAGAAGAAAGGAATGTAAAGAAGTGGGAATAAGGTAAAGAAAGGGAATTTATAGGATTTTCTTTTGCCCCGGAAAAGGAGTAGAATCCAAGCTATGAGTTGAACTAGAATAGAACGAATTTCACAAGTTTGTCTTTACTTTCTCTGTCTTCAATTATTTTAGTACTTTGTACTTGTCAGAAAAATGACATGACATGTTCAAGTTTGGCAGGTTTCTTAGTTACATGTGCATGGTTTGGTTGGAAAAATGCTACTTGTCTATCTTGCTGAAATTTCCTAAAGTTCCAATTGATCGAAACTAACCTATTACTGGAAGCACCAAGTCATATATATATATTGGATGCATGAACCTTGAGACAACTAGGTTATATTAAGCAGCTATATTTACTTCTTAAACGTGGTGTCGTGTCGGGTTGATTATATATATATGGCCACTATTCTTACTGATGCTACAGTTTCGTGTTGTAATTAAAAATGTTTAACACAAGCGTACGCTGCAGTTCCTCTCTTCTCTTGCTTGTGCAAAAGTAGGAAGCAACATGCATATGTTTATTGTTGGAGTATATATACTTGGTGCTCGTTGATTTTCATATATTGGTAATACTGCACGAACTAGATGTACCCGGCTGTGATCAAGGATAGAATGTGATTTGATGTACGTCAATGAATGAAATAAAACAAAATAAAAACTGAATATATTAAACTTTACTAATTTCTTGACTTATTTGTATTAAAATTCAACTGATCAATGTTCCCAAAGAAGTGTTGTTCGAGTTTCACTTATTAGTAAATGATCTATATTTTCAAAATTACGGGTCCTACATGATTATATGTAGCATTATCGGAGGATATTTTTGTTTCACTCCCTGTGCCAACTCTCAATCACGCGTTCTCATCCACTCATAATGTATGGATCAGAGTGAGTGGAACAAGGTTGGTCGGGAGGTGGAACAAGGTTGGTACAGGAGAGGTGGAACAAGAGCATCCGTAGCATTACTTTCTAATAACGTAGATAAGTGATACTTGCCAAAAATTAGGAAAATACTACCCAACTAGCTGGCAGTACTATACGATATACATGCATGTAAGGTCTTCAAAATGGGAAAAGAAGTGACCTGACTTGGTATCCGCCTGCCATAGAACACAGAACTTTCTGGGACTGTTTCTTTGAGTCCCGGGCCTGTATGCCAATAGATAGTATAGAATCCTTCGTGCCCTTTAAAGAACAACTCCCAAAGAGCAGCCAATCCCAGAGACCCTCTACTCAAAAACAAGAACGCAACTTTCGGGACAACCTTAACTGGGAATTCAGTGATACGAGGAACCAAAGATGCTCTCCACAGCAACTCTTCCTCTTTCATGTCGTGAAACAAGTTGTGCAGTCCCAGAAACTCATTTAAGCCGATCCTGGGTTTGGTTTCGGTTGGAAGGGAAGGTAAACAAGGAGGTGGACGTGGGATTGGAGAGAAGAAGGATTGATGTAACGGGGGGTTTTGGACAGAGAATTGACTGTGTTGGGGGTTAAAAGAAATCTTGTTGAGAAAGAAAAAAAAAGTAAAACAAACGAATAAGGCAGAGCCGAAGATGATCAAATAGAAGATGAAGTTATGAAGCTGAATTAGACCATTAACAAGCTTGAGGGAGAATTGTGGATCGTTTTCATACCTTTAACGAATAAGCTGAAAAAGTAAAACAAACGAATAAGCTGAATTAGACAATAATTTAACGAGTGTAGTATCAAAATAAGTGATTCCTTCTTTGTAGTTGAAGAGAGAAATTTTAGTGAAGCGTAGAAATTATTAATAGAGAGATCGCTCTCTGGAACGGTGATGGTGGGATAAAGTCTATCTTTTTCTTTCCTTGAGAGTGCTGTGTCCATCAAATATTTGACAACAGCAACAGGCTTGAAGATGAATACGCATGCAAGAGAACTCCGTAAACTGCGAATGTAGTTAACCTTTACTTGTACGAAAGACGTCAATTTCTTGACTTGGAGCATCAAAGCAAGAGCTAAAAATTGGCCAATTAGTTTTGGTCATGCCTGTGATAATATAGCTAGGAAGATTACATAATTGATTCAACCTTCAAATAGGTTAACTAATACTTTTAAAGTTCGAATTGTTGCAAATTGATCAAGACGGGAAACTTATCACATAATGACTAGATTAGATTGGACCACCTATCCCCTAAGACTTGACTAGTATAAGGGACTTACATAGTTAGCTCAACATATATCGTTTTCATACCAATCAATAATTTGAGACTTTGAAATATAAGTAACATATAGTCTCTTTCTATTATTTAATTTGTGTTTATCTTATTTTATAAACATCCATTCATCAATAAATGGGAATTACAGAAATTAAATAGATGAATACTTATAAAATAGACAGTTACGTACACAATTTTCAGAATATGAATCGAAATCACTGCTAGCTTACCAAAGAAGGGAGAAAATGCCCCAGCGATTGTTTCGAATCGAATTGTAATATATTTTAATTAATTATGTTTGATTGTTAAAAATATATATGTTAATTATTTAATTAATTGTTAAAATATATATTTTAATTAATTGTTTAAAAATATATTTTAACTCTTCCCTCTCTTTTTTTTTTCTTTTTCTTTATCATATCAACAAATGCAAGACATGCTCTCTCTTATATTTCAACATCACAGCTTCCTAATCCTGCCAATGGGCTCAATTCCACTTCAATAAAATTTAACAAGTTAACAACAGATTCATGTGTGAAATTCTTCTTTGCAAGCAAAGTTGATATAGATGTCTGACCCTCTCCGTCTTCTAAAACAGAAAGATCTTCATATGAGTGATTTGAATCCCTCGAGTTGTTGTCCCCATAACGAATGTGAGCTTTTTCTCTGTTTAGATCATATGAGTAGGAGCTTTACACATACTAAAGCACAACTGTCCATCAATCCCACCCAGAAAAACAGCCAAGGTGTGCTTTTTTGGTGGCTATGAAAAAAATAGAATGGGTGTGGAATGAAAGATTGAGTTTGGTAAGAGACTATGATTATAAAGTCATTATTTTGATTACCCATTTTTGTGTAATACCTCATCATTGTTATGTAAGGGTGCGCTTGTTACAATTAATTAAAATATAATTATTTATTAATTAAAATATAATTATTAATTGATTAAAATATTATAATTAATTAATTATAATATTATTAATAATTAATTAACTACAATATAATTAATTAAAATATAATTTATTCATTTATTAAATATTATATTTAATTAATTACAATATAATTAATTAATTAAAATATAATAACCTCAATAAAGTCCAACTGGGTGGGTTCTTTAAGAATTCCATTTGCTCTCCACAGATCCAAGCACCAACAAGAAACGCAATATTAATGAGATGAATATGACCATCTAGCCTAACATCCTTGACTTTCATAGCTACATAATTAAGTTGATTCTCAGTATCTTTCTCAGTCATTTTCCTGAGAAGTGAAGCATGCCATTTGAATTCAAACGTGATCTCACATAGTGATGGAAACCTATGGATAAAATTGAACAAAAATCTCATTAAAGAACTCGAGATTAGAGTTGAGCACATAACTAACTAAAAATTTCTGCAGTATTACTATCAAAGAGCATTGCCATAACTAGACACAAAGAAGCCAAATTGATATTTGGATCTTTGTCACTTAAAGATTTGATCGCAATCACCTTATTCTCCAAGACTACCCTTAAATGCTTACATGCAACCACTACAAGAAAACAACACAATTTGCGACTTTTAAAAAACGTTACATAATACAATTTGCAATGATTTAAAAAATGTCACAAAAAACGTCGCAGAATGTGGTGTAGGCAAAAGGTTGCTGCAATGTTTCCCATAAAACGTCACGAAAAATACAGACATTCCGCGACGTTTTAAAAAACGCCAATGAAAGATTGGGTTTTCTGCGACATTTTTTAGAACGTCACAGAAAGTCATATTCTGCAACTTTTTTAGAAACGTCGCGAAAGATCACATTTCGCGACAATTAAAACTTTGTGCGACGTTTTTGAAATTCCGTGCGACGTTTTTGGAGAATGTTGCTTTCTGTGACGTTTATACAAAAATGTCGCAAATAGTATTGTTTTTTAATTATTATTTTTTCATTTTTTGAAAATCATTTTAATTTAATAATTTTTCATTTTAATAATTATTTTTTAAAATACAAAAATTTTTAAATCTTATTTGTTTAATAACTATTCAATATTATTTATGAATTTTATTTATTTAATAATTCTTCAATTT
>JANKOD010000007.1:9267210-9281943 GCA_026284645.1 Erythroxylum acuminatum
ATATTGGTGGCTATTACATTTCTTTTATTAAATACAGCTTCTCTTCAAATGTGTTCTCTTAAATAATTTATTATCTCAAGGAGTGTAAGCAAGGGGAACTTCTTTTGCCTCCGTCTTCTGATTTTGTATATGGAACATTTCTTAACATGTTCAGAATATGAGGTAATTTAAGGATGTTCAGAACATTTCTTAACATGTTCAGAACATTTCTTAACATGTTCATATACTCTTTTCAAGAATGTCAACTCATTAAAAATAAAATATAAACTAGTTGATTATAAAGAAATAATGGATCGCAAATAAATAAGTTGAAGTTAGATACATTATTTTAGTGCTAATATAGCTACAATTCATAGAGTTAATTATTTTTGGTCGGAATTGGATTGACACTCCACGATTGAATGGATTGTTTTACGTGAGATGCTCTAGAAAAGCTAAATGCAATACTACATGGGGTATAGTTCTTTAAAGCATTTAAGGTGTTTTAGAAGTGTGGAATTACTAATCAAGACGGTTGCTCAAACTATCCCCACATTCATCATTTTTAAGGCAAAAGGGTTATTTTTGACCCTAACGTTTATATCCTCCAACAAGTTTAACCTTAAGGTTTCAAATAGTACAAATAAAACCCTAATATTTGAAAAACTTGTAAATATAACCCCAAAATAACAGAAAAACTAATGGTTATATGACACCATCAATTTTCTATCAACCGAATAATAACCTAATAATTTTTATATTATTTTATTGCATAGGAAGGTCCCACACTGCCATGTCGGTTCTAATGTGGCAATGTGGGACCTAATTTCTTAATATAAAACTTTTAAATTTTTATTAATTTTTACCTGTGGGACCCACTATAATTAATTAATTCTAATTTTTTTGATAAATCGGGAGGCTTTTATACAAATAATAGAAGATATGTGCAGTCTAGAGATTTCGAGCCCAAAATCTGTTAACCAAAAGAGTTCAAAGGAATGTACAACACTTCCTGTCATCCTAAAACCATACAACAAACTCCATCAACCTACTTTATATCATTTTCCACCCAAAAGTACTTGAATCTAACAAAATTAATCATAATTTTGGTTAACTTACCAAATTAACTTAAACTAATTATAATTAGGAACTACGACATAGTTAAAATTAACCCCCACTTTTCACTAGCACAGTTAAAAACCCTAACAGAGTCAAAATCCCCAATTTTCATTGATCTTCTCCGTCCCAAACGCACTAAGAATCGATGAAGCCATACAGCTTCTTGTCCCATGTGTGCACAACTGACTACAAAAGGGATTGATGTAAGTCGCAAGATCTCATCTTACATTGTGTAAGACCCTTGAGGTTAAGAAGAACCTCATCATATACCCTTATAACTCTTGTTTCATTCTTGAGAATTAAATTTAAGATTTGCTACTTTAGGTTGTTACCAAAAGATCATGCAAGATGTGATCCTATGGAATAATTCTAGGAAAACAAATTAAATTTAATTCAAAGGAAAATTGAGAACAGAGGAAGGTCATTTACTTTAGTTCATTGACTTGTATAAAAAGTATTCATAGATGGTCATCGTCTCTTTAGTAAAGAACTTGAATATAGTAATGACATAAGAAACTAAAGGAGATCAAAGAAAAGTGCAAATGTGAGATATGACCTAGGGCATAGTGTACAATATCTGCTCAAGGACATATAAGTCCCATGATCAATTTGTTAATCAAGATGTCATATGCTCCTAACAGATATGTGGCAATGTACTATCGTTGTATGCTGGTTACACCGGTTATTAAACAAGTATGAGTACTGCAGAGTTTTGTTTTTCATGAGATTAAACCTATCATGTGTGAGTGGGAGATGATGACTTATATACACCCATGAAGGGTATAGTAGTCAATCCTCTCGAAATAACTACCAAAGGTACTTATATGATGGTAGTTATATGGAGGCTATAAAAACAAAACGTGAAGACAAACATGATTATGTGTATGTTTTAAGTTACTTGACAAAAAGATAGAACGTAGAACTCTGCAGTTGGTGACTAAAGGTTCTTTAATCGGTGGAACTACAACAAAAAAATTCAAATATGCAATTTTTTGTTTATATGCATATGAAATGATCCTGTTTTCACATGATCTTTGTGATTATGTTTCATCCTGTTTATTTCTAACACTGCACATAGGAGGCAATCTAATGTTGGAACATATGTGTTTTCGGTTGCCTCTAATGTGGTTCCGTCTTGGGATTATTGTATCTATTTTGTTAGATTTGGTTAAGTGTTTTTGGCTTTTTTAAATTTGTGGTCGGTACATGGGAGGCAATCTCGTGTAGGGACATATATGTTTTGGCTACTTTTCTAATTTATCTTTAGTTTACATAGTTTCAAGTACCAATGATCTCAATTTACTTTGTTTGGTATACTGGTCTTCTCATAACATTTTATGTGAATGTTTGGTTTATAGGTCATTTTATGACATTTAGTTTTGTATTTTAAGGTCCCTTTTGTCTTAAGTACCTTGTTTGGTTTTTATGTTATTATCTTATAAAGATTTAAGAACCTTTTAATCTAATTATATTGACTGTATAAATGTTTTTCCTTGTCATATAACATAATGATACCATCTAAAATTTATGCTAAGAAAGTAGGGGCTCATTTTCTAGTTATTTGCTAAGGATTTTGTTATCATAGTGAGTGTAGGAATTGTGTTTACTTCTAAAAATTAATGGTCGAGTTTCTTGGTATTTGCTTTATGGTAAGATTTATTTCTTTATTTAACTTTAAATTTTCTACAATTTTTGTCCAATATTAAGGTTTTTTCCTTCATATTTGTCTATCTTTATTTGAATAAATTTTTGTATGGTCCATCCATTTTGCTCTGGTCATCTTTATTTTAGAATGCAATAATTTTAGCTTTAATTTTTACTTAGACGTATCACTTAAAAATGGTTGACTAAGTTAAGTCAAGTACACTTCGATTAAAGGCTTCTCCCGCCTGTCCGCTAGTGGCATGAAGCTCCTTTACGGACTCCCTTAAGTTCACGGCTATACAAAACCATTATGTGGGATTGTGTTAGTACGTTCTGTTCACGGCTACACAAGACTCTTATGGGAAATGTATTAGTACGTTCTGTTTTTGGATCTACGCAAACCATTCTGATGTGCTTATATATTTAAATATGTTGACAAGTTTGATAATGCATGATTTAAGTTTCTTATGAATTGTTTGATAATGTGAGAATTGGGCAATGTGTGTTTCATGATTCAATGTGAATTTTGCCATGGAAATGATTATTTCAATGGTTTTTGCTTGTTACCGATTATAAAACTGTTACCCACGAGCTTTAAGCTCACCCCCTCCTTTCCGTTCCATCTTTAGGAGAAGAGCAAGAGATCGAGTGAAAGAGGATCAAGGCATCACTCCGATTAGGCATATTTTTGTACTTTCAGCTAGATTTTGTAAACACAAGGCTTTAGCCACATTTCAAGTTTTCCTAGTTCAAGTGTATTTTGTATTTTGGGTTCATGAACTCAACAGATGTATTGTGGCTTGAAATGTCATTAAAGCTTTATAAAACTCTTATCTTTTGAGGTTAATGAAATATATTTCGTTTGCTCATGATCTTCCCATTTTTTGTACATTGCACTTTCTAGTTTTTCATAGGGGAAAACTTTGTGTTCTGACTTCATGGGAAAATATATAATGATATAAGCTGAACTAGACAAAAGTGTCTTCTAGAAAGTTGTAGCTTATCTTTCTAGCTTTCCAACGGTATATGGTATGAAATATTTGGACATCGTAGCTGAGAGATATGAGCATTAGAAGTTTGTGATGCTGCATAGGGTGGACATATGGGACAGCTACATTGATTGGAAATTTTGACCCTTTTGGACGCAAAATATCATTTCGGGGTCTTCATGAAAGTTGTAACTTATCTTCTTAGCTTTCTAACAGTATATAGTATGAAATTTTTGGACATTAGAGTGGGGAGATATAATCATTTTAAGTAGTGATGCTGTATGGGAGGTTTTCGCGAGACAGCTTCAGTCGCGATTGCACCTTCATTCCTTGCGATCGCACCATCTTTGCGATCGTACCTACTTTCCTTACGAGCACACCACCATCCTTGCAATCGCACTTCTGTTCCTTGTGAGCGCACCCGAAGGATTTTCCAACTTTGAACATGTTTGACTCTTTTGGCCATAACTTTGTCATCCAACCTCCAAATGACTCGATTTTTGAACCAATGGATTTCTAACACATTCCTTTATGTCTCCATACAAATTTATAGCTTTTGGTATTGATTTGAAAAAGATTAATTGAATCAAAGTAAGGGTATCGGTTGGAAGAGTATAAATTGGATATTTTACTAAACATACTTCAGTATTTTGATGATATCTTGATCTGTAGAGCTCCAAATGAGATGATTCTTATTTCTAAATAAACTAGAGACATGGGGCTATAAATTGTCTGAAGAAATAGAGTTTTAATTCAGTCTCTAAGAATTTCAATTTCTGGATAGAAGTTGAGCACATAATACTGTTTTAGTATAAGAGCAGTCCGCAAATGGGGCCCAACACATCTTGTGGTATCAGAGACTCACGTTTCATGACTATCCAATGTTGGGCTTCGAAAACGGAGTCCAACATTATTAGTTAAGTTAATAGGTTATTTGTTTAAGTTAATTTGTTAAGGCTAGTTAATTACAGGATAAAATAATAAAATTTTTATTTTAAGAAAGCAAATCCCACACTATCACGTTAGATCCAACGCAGTAGTGTGAGACTCGCCAACACAATAAAATAATGTAAAAAATTGTCAAGTCATTATTAACCTGGCAGAAAACTGACAGCATCATATAACCGTCAATTTCTTGATTATTTTGGGGTTATATTTAAACGTTTTCTAAATGTTAAGGTTTTATTTATACTCTTTGAAACTTTAGGATTAAATTTGTCAGAGGATGAAAACATTATGATAAAAAAATGACCCTTTTGCCTCATTTATAAGGAAATAAATATCATTATGAACCAGAGAGAAATGACCCTTTTGCCTCATTTATAAGGAACTAAATATCATTATGAACCAGAGAGAAATTGTACTGAATAGGCTCAGAATAGTAATTATGTGGCTGGAATAATCTAGGTTTAAGTAAATAGGTAGAATCAGGAAGACTAATTAATCGTAACAAAATACTACGTACCTTGAGGATAATATATTTCAATGCTCTTATATATATATATATATATATGGTCAATCTTAAATCTGTTATGCGGATGTACATGGAAAGAAAGATTCCATTTATGAATGCGAATGGAGTTTGAGTAAAATTAGCTGCAGAATTATTAACTGAGATTGAAGTAGACAATGGCTGCAGATGTTGCCGTTATGACTCAAGTTTATGTTATTCTTGCGGATATCAAACTAATCATATTCTTTCTTATCTATTTATTAATAGTAATGATCTTAATACTTTTAGATTTTATAGTTTTAATTGGGAAGTGGACCAAGTCTCTTAACGTGTCTGATTGTGTGGGACTTTGGCTAAGCAGTGCTGTATGTAAAGGTATGCATGCAGTAAACAAGCAAAATATGAATGGCTTGATTTTGGAATCTAAATTTTCTGTTTAATTTTATGATATTTTATTTTATTTTATAAATTTTAGCTATTTATTTATACAGGTTCTGTATTTATTTATACAGAGTTCACGTAAGATTTGTATAAATAAATAGTTAAAGTTTATAAAACAGAATAGGACACTATAAAATTAGACAGAGGACCTTATCGCTTGATTTTGTATACTAATAAACGAACTAATACAATACTACTGTATATAGAAAAGAAGGATTTCATTTGCTTGATTTTGTATACTAATAAACGAACTAATACAATACTACTGTATATAGAAAAGAAGGATTTCATTTGCCGGGAGAGAGCGTCACATCAAATCTGACGACCAAACAAAATAAATACCCGCTAAAGGACACAAAAATCATTCCTTTTTCTCTGTTTCACAATAATTCTCCGATTAAACTCTTACATCATTAACCAATCTTCTTCTTCTTCTTCAAAATCTAATCTTTATGAACCCACTACGCCCAACGCTGCCCTCTTTCCCTCCCTTCTTCTTCAACGCTTCTACGCTTCTGGGTACTTGGTAAAAGATCAAAATTTGATCAGCGAGGTAAAAATCTTGACCACTTTTTGAGAGAAACAGAGCTTAGTGATCCATCATTCATGGCAATGTCGCCTCCTGACAGATCAAAGCAACTTCACAACTTCTCCTTGCCTTGCTTAAAATGGGGCAACCAGAGAGTCCTTAGGTGTGTCAAAGTCGTTGATCATCATCAACACAATCAACGATCCTCTTCCTCAAATCCCAGCGGATTCCAATCCAAACCCATCAACCTCGATCCTTCTAAGAACAATAAGCCATATCCAATTCAGAATCCAAGTTCTGTTCTTGAAGATGAGAGAGCAGTAATCGATGATCCTTCTAGGCCGTGGAATTTGAGGACCAGAAGGGCAGCTTGCAAAGCGCCACTACGTGTAGAAGAGAAGACCAATGCTCCTCCGAGGAGAGTTTCGGAGATTGTGTCACCGGGAATGAATGAAAAGTGGGTGGATAAGAGGCAGAGTGTGGAAACGATGAAGAAGAGAGTCAAGTTCTCTGTTTCATTAGCAAAACAAGAGATTGAGGAGGATTTCATGAAAATCGCAAGGATTAGGCCACCCAGGAGGCCCAAGAAGAGGCCAAGAATGGTTCAGAAGTATTTGGATGTAAGGATTTGCAGTGTTTCATTATTGATTTCTGTTTCTTCATGAGATTTGGATGAAGTGTGGTAATTTGGTCTTGGTTATTGAAAGCTTTTCTATTTAGAGTGTTAAGCGAACAAACATTGCGCTGAATCGAGACAGGTCGTTATGTTAAGATTAATTAAGACTTGGAATTGGTAAGAATTAAGTAAGCGTTGAATGCTCAACATGTGTTTTTCTTCAAACTGAACCATTGTGATTGTATGAAGTATCTGTTTTTTATATTTTGACATTGTTGGGAAGAATATTGTTTCATATTCCACTATTGTTTTGCAGTCAATTTTCCCGGGATTATGGTTGACAGAAGTTACAGCAGATTCATATAAAGTTCCAGAAGTACCTGAATCATGAAAGACGATGATCCCTACTCCTTATCTTTTGGTATTTTTCTAATTTGTTTGGACCTGTTTCCAGTTCATCTAAACAAAGACTACCATCTCATATTAATCCTTGTCATTTGAGTCATTGGACATGGTACTCAATATTCTTCTTCTTCTCTTTTTTTTTCAGGAGGAATATGGAAAGAGATGATAGAATATTGTTGAGTTTCTCTCGCCCTGATGTCTAACACTGATGCACCAGTACATCAAGTCATGGTCACATTGCTCCTTCTTTTGTAAATTGCAAATTCAATTGAATAAAATATTTGGTCTTTGGATGCTATATTTTGCTCTTTTATGTTCTAACTTTGTTGAGTCATTTTGTTGTTCTTGTTCAGTTACAAGAAACTCTGTCAGGTCTTTGGAAATTTGTGCAGGTCATTCATAGAAGCAATAAGCAGTTCAGACAACTAACTGAACTGTAACTTGATATAAATGAATTCATAAAATCCAAAAACACAATGCTTTCATCACCGCGATTTTCCGCTGGTTGCCAATTTTCCGTATGTGACTATGAATTACTAGATGTCTTTTGATCAGCAAAACCAAGGATTTTAGGTTATTAATAACTCTATATAGTTACCTTTCCCAGCCAATAATTGCTTTAGCATTTTAGTTCTGCCTATATACTGAACTCATATATTTTCAATCTTCACGCATGAAGGCATCAGTTAATTGGTGAAGCTATCTCTTATGCACATTCAAATGATTTTGCGGTGGAAAGGGGTTTCCTTAAGAAATATTGAGTTGTGCAGATTATCAGCACCATAACTGTTGGTCTATCAATTAATGACTGCGTCATACTTATGGTTACTTTTTACTGCTTTCTGTTCTTAGGATGAGGCAATAGAGCCTTGATGGAACTGTTTGAGAATAAATGCTACATTGGCAAAGAAATCTGGCCGTGGCTAGGGGAAGTTATTTGAATTTACAACTGGTTCAGAAGTTTTTAGTTAGGCCATTACTGTAGGTGGGAAGCATGTTGCGCACTTTGAACCATTTGTGGATATAATTCAGTTGAAATCCCAAGCACTTCATTGTGTACGAATTGAGCTATTCTCTCAGAAGGATGCAAATATGTTGGTAGCCCTGGGCTTGTGTTGCTGCAAGTAATAAACTAATGTGAGCAATTGCCAAGTTTTCATATTGCATTGCCAAGTTTTCGATCTTCACAAGATCAAGAGCAGGAATGGCAACTATTTTGTCATCTTATAGAAGGTGCATGCTTCGGAATTTGCCTTTGATGTTTCTGGTCTTAGTTGAGGGTAATTCATAAAGATTACTTTTGCAGCTACTTGGGTATCCTTTAGTACACAGCATTAAGTACTGCTTGCTAGATTTGGTTCCCTTCAGGATTAGGAGAAAGACCAACACATAAAACTGCAGTAATATTGATGAAACATAGCTTCATTATTTAGATGTAGAGTCATCTCAGGTGAAGTGCTCCGAAGAACCCTTAACCCTCTTGGTTGCTACAAAAAGATTTGGGTTCATATTTTTAACTTTACACATTAAAACAGATAACGGAAAAGAAAAACTGAGATGTTCACTGCACATAAGCAAGGAAACATAGAATAATAGATAATAGTTTCTGAAAACCAAGGAAAATTCTGAAGGAAAGCCAATAGTTTCAAACTAAAAGTTTGGACTGACTACCACCAAAATGGTTAATTAACAAAATTTTGAGGTACTATATGATTATTCAAATATTTTTAAAATAATTTCCTAAAATAGACATATTTAGAAATAAGTCAATGACATGAATCAGTCGCTTGATCTTTTGAATTTCCCATTTATTGACATTAGCGGATCGTTCTTCATCCAATTATATGAATTGATCTAACAATGATAGATTTTTTTTATATTCTGTTTACAGGTTACATAATCATATAAAATTGTATCTAAGTCCATATCAGATAATGAAAACTAGGAAATGATAAAAGGGAGAAGGCAGAACTTAGAAAAGGAAATACAACTGAATTCAGAAAATGAATTTAATTCTGTTTACTAATTTCAACTTATATTCATTTTAATGTTGCAGATGATTTCAGTATACATCCATCTGCCTAGTATCATTCCTTTTCTACTAATTCATTCACAACATTCCTTCATTGGTTCCCATATCTTATGTTATGGCATTGTCTTCTATCCAAGAATGCAGTTGTATGCACCACAACAAGAATAATTGCATCAAATGCATGCATACCACCACCGAGGATTTGACTGACCTAAAGTGATATGTGATGGTCAATAAATTATGAAATAGGCTTGTGAACATACAAGACATGTTGGTTTTGGAGGACACTGTCTGCCTAGGACTGTCTAAGATTGAAAATTATCTACCGTACAAGTGTTGTGCATTGTCTTAATACATTGACACTTTCTGCATATGAAAACAAGTGGGAACAAGAAAAGCAATTGGATTCAGCAGTCGTCGAGTGGCGCTGAGTGCCAAAAATAGCATGAACATTTTATTTTTTTACTATATTTTAGTAACTTAATAAAAATGGTAAATTGGGCTTTATAAATGGTAATTCATATATGATTTTTTTTTTCAGAAAATAAGAAGTTGTGATATAATTATATGCAGAACAGTTTTATGTGTTATAGTTATCCATGTGTTCCAATTTTATTTTTTTCACAAAAAAAAAGGTTTTTTATAAAAAAGTTTTCAAAGCATATTGAATTTTAGTGAAATTAAGGCAACTTCATAAGAAATTGATGTGTTTTATCTTAATTCCTATTAATAGTTAACATTAAACAAATAAATAATAAAATCATGTTATAAAAATAAAATAACAAAAAAAAATCAAAACCAAAATTTATGATTTCATAAGTTTTGACAATAAGAAGAAATTAAGAATAAAAAGTTTAATTAAATAAATTTTGAGAACAAAAATTATAAATAAAAAGTGAAACCGAAACAGACCTAAGAATAAGAATATTATGGTTCTTGTAAGACATGCCTATACGTGAGCTATAGCCACAGCCAAAACACTTGCCATTTCCATCCATGTCAAATTGTTATTGTATGTATAGCCTATCCAACATTAGTTCTAAAAATAGTCAACAATGATTATATAATATTAAATCAACAAACTATTAGAAAATTTGGGCAGTATTCAATCCTACGTGTAGTGGAATAGCTATGAATTTTTTTTAGATTTTACTTTCCAAAAGTCAGGATCACTTAAATTCTATAAAATAATTAACACATAAATAATAAATCATAATAAAGCGTAAATATTAATTTATAACTTATTTCGAAGCTTGATGTTTTTCTTGTCATATTTCTGGAACTATTTTCAAAACTGACTCGTTTCATTCACTATAGCTGGACAAATGTTTGGCTTCTAGCGATATCTATAAAACTAATTGAGAGAACTCTGCAATTGTTACATAGAGAGTTAGGCAAAGAGTGCTAGCTTCCTTAAAGCTTAAACCTATTTATAATACGTTTTGGACATTTTAGTAATTGAATTAAAATTAGTTTGGACATTTTAGTAATTTAATTAAAATTAAATTCTAATTTTAATTAGAATTACAAATGATTCTAATTAAATAATAGTTATCTCCAAAAAAGATCCAATATCTTATGTTGAACCTTATTTATTAAATATATCATATTTAATCATAAAATTTTTCAAACTTTACAATCAAATCTAACTTGACTAAAATGTATTTTATCTCTTCAATTGTTCTTTATATATGACTCATTAGGTTCTCAAATATGTTGACAATGAATACAAATTATAACCCTAAATCATAATTAATTATTAGATAAATTAATAACCCTAAATCATAATTAGGATTAGATAAATTAAAATCTTTTAGAATTTAATTTATTTAAGAATTAATTATGACTTAGGATTATAATTTGTATCCACTGTTTTTAATTTATCTTTAATTCTCTAATTAAATAATTTATATCCTTAAATTAAGATTGACGTCTAATAACGTATTATGACCATTCAAATATTTAGGAATGTCAAAGTAGTTTTGACTAACCTTTTCATGCATGATTTTTTTTTTGTATAATTCAATCCTTCCAACATATAATATTTTGATTATATATCATCATCATCATCATCATCCCGAAGTCCCGCAGTGAAGCAGGGTCTAGGGAGGTCTGATAGTACACAACCTTATCCCTACATAGTAGAGAGACTGTTTTTGGTAGATCCACATGCAGATGTGACAGGATAATAGTGATGCAGGTTAAAAGAGTAAATAAGTAAAAAACTAGATATATATCCTGATGGTGATCATAATCTACTAGTACCTTACACCCCTACAAAGACTGACTTTTCTCGTTGCTAGTTGTGTTAGGAGTCTTCACTGAGCGCTGAGGATACGACAATCCTACGATTTGATACGTCCATCGTGAGAATCTTTCCCCTACAAAAAAAAAGTTTATGCTCCGAAAGCCTTGCCCAAAACTTACAACTCGCAAAGGCATAAAAGAAATTGGATTGGACGTCCTATACGGTAAGGATGAGGCGTGAGGACTCTAAAGTGTTTTGTTTACCCTTATCCTATCACACTAGACTTTCCTAATTCTAGCCACTGCCTCAATGAGGGCCAACTCTGACATATTTTTCTTGATCACTTCCCTTCAGTTCTTGTAAGGCCTCCCTTTTCTTCTCTTGTAGCTACTAAGGTTTATTTTCTCACAGTGTCGTACCGGAGCATCAGAGGGCATCCTGCGCATATGCCCAAACCACCTAAGCTTTTTCTCTCTCAACTTGTCAGCAATACTAGCCACCTATAGTCTGTCTCTCATTGCCCTATTCTGTACCCTATCTCTTTTGGTAATGTCACACATCCACCTAAGCATACGCATTTCTACTACCAACAACTGTCGCATATGTCTACATTTAGTAGGCTAGCACTCTGCACCATATAACATGGTTGGCCGAATCACCATTCTATAGAACTTCCCTTTGAGTTTTAGAGGGACCTTTTTATCTCTTCACTCTGCACTCCGTCATTTGACCCACCCAGATCTAATACGATGTACTATAACGTTATTAATACTATCATCTCTTTGAATGATGGATCCGAGGTATTTAAAACTTGATTTCTGTAGTATGATGTCAGTACTAATTACTACCATCGCCTTTTGTACCATCTAGCTACCCGAAAAGTTGCATTCTAAATACTCCGTCTTGACCTGCTCATTCTAAAACCTTTCGATTCTAATGCTTCTCTCCAACGTTCTAACTTAGCATTGACCCCCTCCTTGGTCTCATCCACCAAGACAATATCGTCAGTAAATAACATACACCAAGGTACCTCTCCTTGAATATGCTTGGTAAGTTCATCTAATACTAATGTGAACAAAAAAGGGCTTAAAGTCGAGCTTTGATGTAGTCCAACACCAATAGAGAATGCTTTCGTGTTGCCTCCTATCATCCTTACGCTAGTCAATGCTCCTTCATACATATCCTGAATCACTCTGATATAAGTCCTAAGAATGCCCTTTGCCTCCAAACACCTCCATACGAGTTCTCTCGAAACCTTGTCATATACCTTCTCTAAATATACAAAAACTATATGCAAATCTCTTTTTCGTTCCTTGTAGCATTCCATCAGTCTCCAAAGTAGATGTATTGCTTCTATCGTGGACCTATCAGGCATAAATTCGAGTTGGTTGTCCGATATAGAAGCAACTCTCCTGATTCTCTTTTCAATTACCTTCTCCCACAGCTTCATGGTATGACTTAATAATTTGATGCCTCGATAGTTGTGACATTGTTGGATGTCTCCTTTGGACTTGTATAAGGGGATTAACCTACTCAATCTCCATTCATCCGACATCTTGGCTGACTTAAGGATCACATTAAAGAGCTGAACTAACCACTCAATATCGACAGCTACTATTCACTTCTATACCTCTATAAGGATCTTATCCGGCCCTATGGCCCGTCTACTCCCCATCTCCCTCAAAACTTTTGTAATTTCTTTCCTTGTGATCCTCCCCCATGAGTACCCGTTTAGAAATTGTCCTGACACGGGGGGTTCCTCTAACTCTATTTTAACCAATATGTCTTTGCTATAAAGGCCATAAAAGTATCCCTGCCACCTCCGTTTGATGGGTTGGGCCTCTGTGAGTACCTGTCCTGCTTCGTCAGGTATACAACAGACTTAGTTGAAATCTTCTGTCTTTTTTACTATCTTGAAAATTCTTTGTGCTCTTTTGACCGTATCCAAATCCCTATATATATTCTCGTAAGCTTCTCCTTTAGCCACTGAGATAGTCTTCTTTGCCTTCTGTTTTGCTAGTTTGTACCTTAATCTATTAGTTACCCGCTCCTCCTCTATTGCACTTGTCAACATATCTTTAAAAGCTCTCTTTCCGCCTTTATCGTCCCTTGGACCTTGTCTGACCCTCACCAGGATTCCATCTGCCCCCTGTCTTTTAGATACCCCCAGGAGTTTTGTAGCGGTCTCTCTCACTACAGGGGCAACTTCTTGCCACATCTAATTCGCATCCCCACTCACAACCCATGTTGTATTATACCTAAATTGAGTCCTAAAATGTTCCACCATGTCCCCTTTTAGTCTCCACCATATGATTTTACGGAATCGCTTGGTAAATTGATGTGCCCTCCATCATCCCTTAATCCTTAGATCCAAATCTAACAATTTATGTCAGGTTGATAGGCATGCAACCGGAAGTACTTTGCAATCCTTACACTATAATCTGGCTCTTGTCCTGACAAGGAGATAATCAATTTGCGTCTTAGTTGTGCTACTCTGAAACGTCATCAAGTGCGCTTCGTTTTTCTTAAAAAAGGAATTTACTATTACTAACTCATATGCTATGGCCATGCCCAATAAATCAACCCTACTATCATTTCTAGTGTTGTATCCGAAGCTCCTATGAGTTCCTGTATATCCGTCTGAATCGCCCTTATATGCCCATTAAAATCCCCTCCTAGGATGATCTACTCAGTATAAGAGATTTGTTGAAGTACCCCATCTAGCGCCTCCCAGAACGTACGTTTTTGTTGTCAATCTACGCCAGTTTGAGGTGTATAAGCTCATACTATATTGAGAACCACACTACTTAAAACAATTTTTGCTACCATTATCCTATCATTGACCCTTGTGATCCCCACTACTCTGTTCATAAGTCCCTTTTTCACTAAGATACCTATCCCATTTTGCTTCCGTGTACTACCCGAGTACCATAATTTGAATCCCCTATCTCCTTTGCTTCAGCTCCTGCCCATTTAGTCTCCTAAATGCATGCTATTTGTATCTTATACTTGTCTAAAATCTCTACCAATTCCAAGGACTTTCTCGTGATGGTCCCCACGTTCTAGGAGCCTATCCTTATTAAATCATCTTCGTCTTTATTCCTGCAAGTTGCGCGAACTGACCTGCTTGCACTAAATCCATTCGCTCGATCTGAAGGCATCCTGCCTAACCCGTACCTCTTACATTTCCTGCAAGTGCTATCCTAAGAAATCCTTAAAAGCTAAAATTAATAGACCCCACCACAGAATTAATAAAGTAAGAATAATATATAATAATT
>JANKOD010000007.1:9349573-9359585 GCA_026284645.1 Erythroxylum acuminatum
TTGCATTTGTGAATTGTTAAGTATGTGCATACATTGAATGTTTGGTATGAATGGTTAGCTAGATATGCTATGTGATTATATGTTCGATTTTGAATTCCGAATTTGACTGAGGATTTGGGCTTAAGCGAAGCATTTTACGAAATTAGTATGACTTTCATACGACAAATGAACTTTTCAACGGATTTGAAAATATGTGGCATGGATTTGAACTTGAACTTTATAAAGGTTTTGCTTATTTTCGGTTATAAACTTGTTACCTACGGAGCGTAAGCTCACCCCCCTTCTCTCCCATCCACAGGTGATGAGAGGAAGATCGAGTGAAAGAAAGCGAAGATTTTCATTGTGTGTCTTGATTTGCATTGTTTAAGTTAGAGTGTTGCTAAGAAATTGGGGAATTCTTGTATCCTGTATATTAATTGGATTGTAATTATTTTGGGAATGTAAATAATGAATTATGGCTTATGTATGGAAGTGAGGTGTAAATGTGTAGGATTAGTATGAAAGTGAAAATGGATTTTAAAAAAAATGAAGCGATATTCGTTAAGCTGCGATTCGTTTGTTTTCGAGTTGGGCTCCGGAAACGGGTCCCAACAGTTTAATTCGAAAAATAACTGGGCATTATATTTCTCTGAATTTATCCCGCTCGCTATTGTGTAAATTCACGTATCCCATGCCCACAAACCCCACAATGCTCGATGGAGTTAATGCACTAAATACAATAATCTTTCGGAAAAATTACAAATTTCTTTTGTTTAAAATCTTTTTTTTCAAAGGACATAAATAGAAGATTAATTCATAGCTTTGAAAAACAACACTCCTTGTGCATCTCTATGGAAAAGCTCCTGGACGTCCAAAGGAGGCTCTTGAATGATATGAAGACCCGGACGTAATAAGACAGCGAGAGTCGCCAAGCTGTCGACGCACTAATTCCCTTTGCGGAAGACATACTGAAGTTGTACCTCTCAAGTTCGGTGTAAAAGCTTTCGGATTTCTGTCACCAAAAAAGTATCCTCGGTCATCACTATGTGAGAGGCAGAGAGAATGTTAATGACATCTGGAGAGTCTACTTTATAACCCATCGACATCCCAAGTCTCATGCCAATATAAATTCTGAGAAAACATCCAAAGTTCTACAGATAGGGGCGATCCCCTTCCCAGATGCTCACCAGTTTCATGCTGAAGATGTTTAAAATCTTCAATAATCATTCAGAAAAATGCGGATCTTGTCACCGTATCCATATCCTGTCCATCTCAGATCTCACCCATGTTTTCTATATTTTATTAAAAACAATGCATGATTATTAATTAACGTTGCCCCACTTGAGTGAATCACAAGTTGAAAGCGTATCCTAACCTTTATTTTAAAAAATGATGTCTTTTACGAATAGAGAAACAAGTTTTCTTACCCTTCAGCCCAACTGTGAGTTGTTGAGACAAATTTAACAATAACTAAATAAACTTTATTGTTTAACTAATAGACATTAAATTGCAGAAGTCTCCGAATGGTCAAAATAAAGAGAGCATACTTACGCGTGATGACAGGGCACACACATTCCCACGAACTTTAGTCTGCTTAGTGCTTACTGGTGACCAACCCGTTTAAGAAAGATTGAATCTTTCTGTCTCTCAAGCTTTGCCCTTTGCTGATTAATAGATTTCAGATGAATTCATTGATGCTTGTTCCACTTTAAAGCCTTTTTTTTTTCTTCTTTTGCTCGAAAGTTCGAAGCAAATTAACAGTGACAGAGGACAATGAGACCAAATTGGGAGCTCAAGAATTGCTGTCATCATGAGCAAGTTGTGTTTTTGGTCACTGTCGCTGTGTGCACTGTCGTTATTCTTGCGGTATGTCTCGACCCTTCTCTACTTCCGTGGAATAGTTGAGCTAGCGTCGTGATCAGTTATGTAAATCTCGTTGGTTACAGTGTAGATGCATGTAACTAAAGCATTAAGTTGTTGCTCTTTTTTTATTTTTTTTTTCACTCTTATGGTTGAGAAGATGGACCATTGGGTTTGATCGGGACAATGAGCAAGGTTTTTCTGTACTGTAGAAAAGCTCTCTTCATCGTGTTCTCTTCCAGACTGCCCGATGCGTTCTAAGGTGCATCTGGTACTGAGTGGATGTTTCAGTTTTGGGTTACAGTTACACATTGATAATTTGTCAGAAATTGAACGCAGATGGGTACTTGCATATGAGTTTCTCTGAGCATCATCATCTGCTTCATGGATTGGATTGAGCACGTTTTGTTTCTTTGTTTCTCTCCCTCGCTTATGGAACTACTAACTCAAATCAGTAATTTGGGTGCATGGTTTAACTGCATCAAGACTATCAGGTCTTTGTTTTTGATTATTTGAAAAAGCATTGCGTTTTATCTTACCATCAATGTCCAGCTACCAGTGCAAC
The DNA here is from genome assembly GCA_026284645.1 of Erythroxylum acuminatum. Lineage (NCBI taxonomy): Eukaryota > Viridiplantae > Streptophyta > Magnoliopsida > Malpighiales > Erythroxylaceae > Erythroxylum > Erythroxylum acuminatum. The sequence goes on from JANKOD010000007.1 coordinate 9,351,978, forward strand.
TTTTGCCAGAGAGAAGTTTTGTTTTTATTCACCCTTAGTCTTCTGTTAATGTATGAAGAATCAAGAATTTAAAGTCCCTGAACTTCTGGTGGAGGCCGAACCGCTTGAATCCCATGCGAATTGTTGAAATCCGAAACTTGAAATAACATTATTGCTTCAGTCTCTAACTACTTCAGTTTGTCTTTAAACTAAAAATAAAGTTGATATTTGTTGTTAAAGCTCAACATACGCTTTTATTGGTATCAATTCACTAAGCTTCCAGCAATTCTTATTTGATCTTTTGTAGTTATGGAGAACGATGCTGCTAACACCATTCAAGTTAGTGACTGTATTCATTCACGAAGCAAGCCATGCCATTGCTTGCAAGCTGACATGTGGCCATGTAAGAATTTCAGTTACATCTTCATAATTTCCTTCCATCAGGTTTTGTTCTTCCGTTGGTGCTTCATGAACCTAGGCCTGACTGGTGAAATTGTTGAATTGTGGCTATGGTATATGGTCCGTAAATAACAGGTTCTATCTGTGACACAACTATTGCCCCATACTAAGTGCTACAATCTACTTTCCCCATAGTGAGCTATTACTAACAGCATTTATAGATTTCTGAAAATTGGCTTATCTGATCTCTTCATTGTCCTAAAGAAAAGAAAGCTCAAGTTTATTGCAATCAAGTTAAAGCAAATGCATCTTCTCTGACATAAATGACTATTAATTAGAACATAAAGGTTGATTACAAGGCCATGATCTTACAATAAATTTGCTGGCCAAGTACAAGGCTGTGAGCGTAATTGTTGATACCTTAATTTATGCATGATAAGATTTCAAGATCAGTTGAATTTGCTTGGGACTATGTCATTTTGGTATTTGTATTAAAGAGAATCACATTACAATGTGAACGATTAGTTGCATCTTACATTCACTCTTGCCCACATTCTTATTAATAGTTAAAATTATATTCTTAAATTGGCTACCAACTTGATGATGTACATCAATGATGGGCTAACCTTCAGTTTTACAATGTCCAGATATCAAATTCAAATTGTAAGCAATTGCAACTATAAAAAGATTGTGGAATCAAAGTGAACGAGGTTCAGGTCTGGAGAGTCTTTTGAGTGCGTTATCATAGTATCTTATTCTAGACAATTGGTTTCTACTATCAAAAAGTGCCAGGATCTCTAAATGTGAGCATGGTACCTTAAATGTGTTTAATGAAGTCAGTGTGAGTTAAGACCTTTGGAAAAAATGAATGTGCATAAATAGCTGAATCTAACCGCTTGCTGTTCTTAACAATTTCTGTATATGTGTTTCATGGAGGTCATATGGTTTATAACAACTCAAAATTAAAATTTTTGAGCTTTCTTAAGCCTTTTTTCCTTCTTTCTATGATAACCAACTGGGAAATCTTCTCTGCCTGTATTTTCAATATTCTACCATATCCTTTCAGAGTGAACCAATCAACTTGGATGCTATAACATTCATCTCTTGATCCGCTATGTATAGGAGAGAACAATAGGTTCAAGTTATCTTTACACGGATGTGGCTCTCAGTTTTGCAAATATATGTGAGGAGTTTCATTTTGTGGTAGGATAAATTATTGCCAAATCCATTTGTTTTAGGGGAAAGTCTAACCAGGTTGCACTCTGTCTAGATGATGACAATCATTGACAACAGTGAAATATTAAAAATTTTTTTTTAAAGACATCTTCTTTTTGGTCACTAATGTAAGGATTGGTGTGAATAAAACTCATTATTTGGTCACCTGGATGCACCTTTTCTTAGTGTGTCTGTGCATCTGTGAGTAGTCACCACTAAAAAGTGAATTTTTATGTAATGTATCTTATTTGTGGTCTTTATATGAAGCTTATGTGCAGGTGGAAGGGATTCAAGTCCATGCAGATGAAGGTGGAACAACTCAGACCCGTGGTGGCATATACTGGCTAATCTTGCCTGCTGGATGTACTTTCTTTTTTACTTTCCATTATTCAGTTACTAATACGTTCATTTACACTTCTTCCTTTGGGGACAAGATAGTTCCTTTTTTTAGCTTATCGTTTATAAGCAAAACTTCCAGGGTATGTGCATTCCATCGATTCATTTCCTACATTTATCATTGTTTCCTTTTGGAAATTAAGATTTCATTTGCTTAATGTTGTTATTGTATTCCAGATCTTGGATCGTCATTCTGGGGTATGGTTCTGATCCTTGCATCCACAAATCTTCTTACAGCAAGGATTGCAGCAGGATGCTTTATTTCTGCTTTACTCGTTGTACTCATCGTGGCAAAAAATGTAAGCTTGCAAAACATCAAGAATACCTCCCAATTGTAGCTCATAGTGGAATTGTGAATGCTTTAACTTTCATTAATTCGTGGGTGATATATTTAAGTATACTGATGCTTGGAAATTAGGTCTTAAATCAGATTGTTCATCTCTAGGACTTCGGCCGAAAAACTCAGAGTAGAACAAGATCACGCTTTATTTTTAGCCTCTATGTGAACTCTTTTATCTTTACACATGCATCAGTTCTTGGCATCACTTTATTCTTATCCTTATTAATAAAAGCTGCTTACAGTCAATCTGTGTGAATTGCTTCTGCAGTGGACTCTTCGAGGACTGTGTATTGGTACGATTTTCAACAGACATAGCAAATAATAGCCGCTAGTTATATTATAGAGTTTGTATCTTGATTTAGCATTTTTGTGTTCAGGGTTCGTTGTTTTCCTTGGGGTGATATGGATACTGCAAGAAACAACAAAAGTACATATACTCCGACACATCATTCTGTTCATTGGTAAACACTAATTTACTAATCTCTCTTTACATGCTGGCTTAAGTTTACTTTCAAGTAATCTTTTAGAAGTTACTAACGCAAATTGAGTTGCAGGTGTAATGAACAGCTTGTTTTCAGTTTATGGTATGAAGAAGCAATTGAAATTTGATTGTGAATTAATCCGCAACAGGTTGTGAATGTTCTCCGTCTTACCTGCCACTTGATGCAGATATATATGATGATCTGATATCTCGAAGAGTTCACTCAAGTGATGCTGAGAAGTTTGCAGAAGTGTGTCCTTGCCCATGTAATGGTGTGGGTTGGGGAATCATTTGGTGAGTTTCTTATTCCTGAGAAGCATTTGATTCTTATTTCCTAAAGGAATTTAAGTGGCTTATGTTGTCCTGACTATTATTCCAACTTTAACTTGCAGGGGGTTCATATCCTTCTTGTTCCTTTGTGGAGCAATGTACCTTGGTCTTGTGATACTGTCTTAGAGGTACAGTCTTACCGAAACTTCTTTCACCAGCTTCGGCTTTTAACTATAAGTCCACAGTGAATTTGATATCTATCAAAGTATCAACTGTCCATAATATCAAAATTGTTATGTGTTCTGTGAACTAGTTCTCTTGGTTGACTTGGAATCGTTTTATGGGCCTGGTTTATGTATTCTTTAAGACAAGATGCTTTTTAACCCTTGGAATTAGATTAGACCGCATAAGAATTACGCCTTGTTGATCTTTGACATACCTAATGACCTTAATCAAGCCGTCAATTCTGAAAATGATGAAAATATTTTGTTTCATGTCAACCTTTATGTTCTGCTTTTAAAGGCTTTTCACAAATGCATACGCGGATGAGGAACGAATGTGGCTTTGTATTTTATCACCTTGTAACATAAAAGTTCAGGCTTTCTTTTTTTAAAGCATATTCCAATTATACAGAAACTCCTAGATTGGCGGGCAAACCAAAAACAACTAAACAGTAACGGATGTGTTTCAATTTTCTTCTCCGCTCACATTGATGGCCTAATTTCTCCACTCATATTTGAACAGAAGTAATTCGATTTTGAAGTTTTTGGTAACAGGTATATGCTTGCACAACCCTTCAGCATGCATCGGACAAGGAATCCATCTGGAAAATGGAAGCTTGGAAAGCAGGGGTAATTTGTTTCTGCATTAGTTTCGCCAGTTATTCCTACTTATGTCAGGAGAAACACTCCACAGGCTTGGTTTTTAGGGTTGCCAATTTCATTCATTGTTCATGAACAACTCTTGGGAAATGAGAAGGCTGAATTTTTGGTTAAAGCCCTATTTTGGCTTAAAATTTCTACCAAGGCATTCGATGAACTCTTTATGTTCCCGAACTACATGAATGCATGAAGGGGGCAAAAAATCCATGTCAGTATCGTCGATTGAAACTACATTAATCGCAAAAGGAACTTGAAATATATATCACAGCTTGCGCAATGTTGTAGCTAACCTAAAACAGTTTGCATTTTCATTGACTAACATGTCAAAACTTAATAGGACTAATGAGTAGGCTTTAAACCGTAGTATAAAAATTCAAAATGATAGAACATCAAAATTCGGCATCGACCATAAAATACCAAATAAAGGAAAATCAGATAATCATCAATACAATCCATCAGGTTTCTGCTTGCTAAAAAAACTCAAAAATTAAATAGACAACTAAAGTACTTTGCAAAAGATCGTAAATGGTGAAACAACACCATTCCCCTAAGCCTCCGTGACTGGATATTCAAACACAACATCTTTGCCTGCAAGCTTCCTATAAACTGCAGAAAAGGTTTCCAACTTGTATTCAGTATTGTTCCGTTCCTTTGGGTCCAAAAATACCTGCAGACGTATGGAGGAAAGATGCAATTAGTTTGAATCTAGAACCACTACAATACAACCACTACAATACCAAGTATCTTACAACAATTATAGTCTATAATTAATTTCCATGCTAACTCTTTATTATGAAGCCCTTAAACAGTTGAGAATCAACGACAAACACACCACAGATCACATAGGTAAAAGACATCCTATTTTCCATAGAGGTGAACAAGCACAAATTACCTTCATGATCTTGGATCCATCAATTCGATATCTGATACGTTTTCCCACAATCTCAGCAGGCAAAACAACATCCTCCAGCATTGCCTCATGCACTGAAGTGAGGGTACGGCTTCGAGGACGCTGAACAGCAGAACCTTTCTTCGGGGGCCTCAAAATCCTCCTGGTGGCAAGCAATATAACATCCTAACAGACAGTTACAAATTAAAACTGTTAAAAACAGAAGAGGTTGTCTATGAAAAGAAAACAACCTGTTTGTGATTGAGTAAAATGTTCCTCAAATATTCATATTCCTGAATCACAAATGATCTTGAATAATTGTAAAAAATCAATAGAAGTCCTGAATTACCTTGCCACTGAACTTCTTCTCGAGTTCCCTAACAAGCCTAACATGAATCTTTCGGTAAGCTTTCCTCAATCTGTAAGGAACATGAATAACAACAGCCTTGCGGTTCCCAGAGACATCAATTTGACTGCAAAAGTGATAGATAATAAGGTACAGGAATCCAAGTATTCATAAAGACCACTCAATGCATAAAAAGTAGCCTTCCTTACGTTGCTGAGTTGATGTAGAGATCTTTCAGATCACTTTTGAGCTCTTGATTGGTATTTTCCAAATCAAATAGAGCCTAAAAACCAACCAAAAAAAAGATAAAAGAGGGAGAAGAGGAAGTTGGTACCATCCATTTGAAGTACAGTGTACTTCCAGCTGTAAACAACACACAATTGCATCATAAGACTTACCTGAGCCACCGACTCCTCAAATTCAGTGGGCTCAACATCATTATCTTTGTGGATTTTCTGCTTCGTAGTGAACATCCTTACAAAGCTGGTATTTAAGGGGAAAAAAAAAGCTAACTAGTAATTATGAGCAACATAAACATAAAGAAACAACATCAAAAAGAAGATTCCTTTTCTTCAAATTTCAGTGAAACTGTACCGAACACATAAAAAACCAAGCAAATTTAGATAAATCAACGACAAGGCAAATCCTTCTTCCAGTTGCAATGTCCACTAAAAAAAACTAGTAAAACAGCCAATTCTTCTATCTCCTAACGACAATAATACGTTACCTGAAGGAGGGAAGGAGGCGCGTTCAAGGAAGAGGAGAGCAGAGAAGATGAAACCCTTTTATATTGCGCCTTAAAAAGTTAGAAAGGAAACCCTGGTGGATGTAGTGGGTTGAAATTTATTATGTGAACTTGCTGGATTCAACCACTCTTAACTCGGCCCATTACCAGATTTTCTTGTTCCTCAAATTATATAACTAGTAATTGTTTATAATTATTATTTCAATTTTTGTAATTAAGTTAAAAATAAAGTTAATATTTTAAATTAGTCTAGTAATTAAAGAACTCAACCGTTTTTTAGTTTAATTTATTTTAATAACTCTTATTTTTAAAAATCGACCAATTTATTAATTGAATTAAATTAATCAATTTTTGTAAATAAAAATAAATCAATTATTTTTTAAAAACTATATATTTTAATTAAACTTTAAATTCTGACAATTGTATATATTTATTTTAATTAATAATGAATTAGTACGATAATATATGTGACAGTAGTTGAATAATATTGTTTATAAATTAAAAAAATACTTCAATTTTAATTTTTATACGATAAATATTAAGTTTATAATTGATACGAGTTACAATATTTTTTATATGTGATAATTAATTTTATTATACATCACAAATATATAATTTAAAATTTTAATAAATTTATTATTGTTAAATAAAAATTCATATAATTATTATCCTCTTTATTTTTTATTTTTATGACTATCAACATATATATTTTTTGCAAACGATTTTGACTATATCAAGGATAAAATAAGAAAATTATAATAATATTAAAATTTCAAGTTAGTTTAGAAGTTGACAGCCAAAATGTTTAGGCGAAGGAAGCATTGCTCTTGCGAAGAAGCTTGGATTCGAGAAAGTTGGAGAGGTAGACGAAGACGATCCGGAAGGCCTTGTGACTCTACACTGTTTCGAGCTCAAGCGCCCCGACCGTCTGCCACCAAACGTCGAAGGTTCTCCGAAAAGGTCCTATGAGAAAATTGAGTCAATCCAATAGGGAAGCCAACCGACATTGCAGTTTCATTGGGCTTATATCCCACGTTCTTTTAGCGGCAAGGGTTCTGTGAATCATTAGATCCCCAACACCCCTTCTTCATGCTGTTTTTAATAGACGCTGTCTTATCGTCGCAAAAACCCCTTTGAGAATGGCCGTCGTCTAGCTACAACGCTATCATCGTTCTTTCTTCGCCCTGTGAGCCAGGATTCGCGAACAATTTTGCTCGAAGCAATCATAACTGGTGCTTGTAAAGATTTGTTCGGGTCCAAAATCTTTACGATTCGACCATGTCTTACAACCTCTCTCGGAGATTTGAATTTAGTACGATGATTTTTCCTAGAGTGAGTTGCTGCAAGCTTAGCCTTTCTCTGCTGCTGCCGCTTGCTCGGTAGTAATTCCTCTGGCTCTGCGTCTAGGATCACTGAAGGTAGATACTCAGGCATCCGCCCTTCCTTGAGCAGCTGTCGAGCAAGCTGTTTGGTCTCGTCTTGCTCAACAGCCTCAGTCTTGCTGGCATGAGGGCGTCGGGAATGGGCTTCTTGCGCTTGTCGTTTTAACTTAGAATCTTTCTGCTTGCGCAGGTCTTTTTCGGCCTTCTGCTGGCTGTCGAAACTATCAGCATAGTAGCTCAAGTAGACTGTATTAAGTACCTCTGTATTGCTTTCTTTGCACCCAA
>JANKOD010000007.1:9363416-9382392 GCA_026284645.1 Erythroxylum acuminatum
TGCTTTGGCTTGGGTGCTTTAGCTGTTGATTTGGAGTTGAATTCACGGGTGTTGCTGCGTTGTGTGGACGAAAGGGAAGCTGTTGGTGCGTGGGTCTACTGGTTGGTCGTCTGGTCTGCTCTGCTGGTGCGTCGGAGAAGGTGATTGTCTGCTGGTGCGTCGGAGAAGAGGGTCAGCCGTTGCGTGGACGTGGGAGAAGAGTAGCCTTAGTGATGCGTGGCTGCTGTTGAGAGACTGGGTTGGAGAAGAGGCAAGCGTAATGGGTTGAATTCACGTGAACGCACGATTTCAATTCACGCCCATTTTTAAGTTCCAAACGGATGAATTGAATTCAATCCCATGATTAAATTCAATTCAGAGTCTTCCAAACAGGCTGTAAATGATCGGTTCATACAAAAGCCCAAAGGCAGAGCATTTATTTTCTTTCTTGTTGGTTGCATAAAAAATATAAAAACTTAAATGGACTACAGTTGATCATCCTTATTGATATCAATTAACCCTCCAATATTTTGGCATGGAGAAAACAGAATAAGTCCATTAAGTCACAGTTCATAGTCATACCAGTCACATTTACAAATATGCATCTAATGAAGTACAAGAATGATCATGTTTGAATGCAAAGATGCTACTGCACTGTCCATGATTCATCACTCAATTGCCGAACTCCGAAATTGTTTCATCTAGTCTGGATGAGAGTACAAAATAGACGATGAGGTTTATCATCCGACGTGGGACATACCATCCTCAAATAACATAGTTGTAAAAAGGTTGATGAATGCACAACTAATATTCAATCTTCCATGAGAAACTTTAGTAAATTTTCCTGCCACCATCAACCTTGACACAGCAGACAATGAATACTAGGAACTCACTGCGATAGCAGCTTTGAATCACATGCCACTATTTTAACCCGACCAACGTTCTCCAGGGATTCTTCATTTTTAAACACTGCATCCTGTAAAATGAAGGTCCATACATTGTCGCAGAACCTGTAAGTGTGTAGATGCCCCTGCAAGATACAAAATCTCAGATATATCAGCCTTTTCCTTGCCATGCCTACTACGCGTCAACAATTCAAAACATAAACAAGCTTCTTAATACAATGCCATTAACCCTTATGACAAGGGAGATAATGTTGTCTTTCAGTCAATTTCCTTCTTTTCAGTCATCCATCACTCCATTACACAATTAAATACAAAGAAGTACAACCAAACTTTTTCTCGTTACTTCATACAAAATGGCTCTGGGAACCACCATAACCTAATGACTATGCAAGCTCAATTGGACACATGTCACTACAGCAATCAAACAAGGGAAGTGATAATGTGTCATCTCCAGCAAAAGATACGGGAAACCACATCCCAAAAGGTAAAGACAGCATTTAAAGTGCCACTGTAATCAGTAAATTGCAAGGTATGGGATTGCAACCACTAAGAGAGTTGTGCTCCTAAGTTTTTTCCAAAATTTTCCCCAACTCTGTGACTCGCTCTTATATCTATCTATCACCTTTCATCACAGATATCATTAACATATGGAGATGCTGAAAGCACGTATTTATATAGTCTGAAACTGATAGGATCTCTAGCACTAATCATAAAAGGATGATACCACTTAGCTCAAAGTCATCTCAATATGAGTTAAACAATCACAGGCGTTTTACAGTGACAGAAGATTCCAACAGACCTCTAACCCCATGCTCAAGAGAGTAGAAAACAAAAACACTATTAAGGCAGTGGAAACCTGTCCACAGGTTCAGAATTTGAAAGCAAGGACACTTTTGTAAAGTTTCTTTAGAATTAATTCTACAAGTGTACATTCGATGGTTTAGTGAAAAGGATGTGAGATCAATAACCATAATGTGGCAGAATCAACAACGATGTGCAATCACGGTAATTGATGCACCAACAACGAGGGTTGGCAAGCATCTTATTGAAGAAAATACAACTGAAGGAGTAAACGTTGAAGGAACAAATTAATGAAATTCTGACCATGGACACAGCAAGGGGAATAATATCATCCAGCATGGATAAGTTGAAGGATAGACAAACACAACAGTAAGCTTAATCAACCACATGAATTAGTACAAACAATTTTGTTAACATCTAAATACAAGACTGAAGAAGTAGAAACAAATTTCATGAAAAATTGAGTTGCACAAATGAAAAGGGCATACTTATACTTCATCCAGGCGCCAACATTCAATTACCATATAGACCCAAGTAAGAATATATAAACAACGTCATTTTGTATGCGTAACTGCTAACTTAAACCATTATACTTCAGAGCACTCTTTACTAACAAAACCCAGGACCCTTATCCTTTTCACTACTAAATTACGCACGTAAATACGAACTATAATAGAGATCCCAAGTTCATACTACCGCAATCGTCCAAAATAAATTTACATCGATTAGCCTCCTCCTTCAAATAATATGTGCATCGTAAAGAGAAAAAAAAAAAACTAAAAGAACCCGAAGCTAAAGATGTAACTAACCATAAGCATTAAAGAAGACTGTCTGACACTAATAATCACGGAATCAAAATGTAAAATCAATCAGAATACAAGCAGCATAGTAGAAAATAACCAAAACGAGAAATGGATTGCACTACAGCATTACCTTAATAGAAACTTTGCTCTTCACTTGTGTTTCCAGAGCTTCAGTCATAGACTACAAAAATTACAAAAAGAAATGGAATTACACGCAACATCGAATAGCGATGAAGTGGCGGTTAGTGCAAGTTTTTACCTTATCGAACTGGACAAGAACCTGGATCGCTAGTTCTGGGCTGAGAATACCAGCAGAAACCATCTCGTCGAGAGTCTCCGTCAGGCACATCCCGATAGTCGAGCGCCTGTAGAGCTCAAAAGTCGCCATTCACTTTAGATCTGCGACCAGACACAAAATCAATCACCTAAAATCACAAACTCAGAGCCAACAAAACAGGAAGTGAAACAACAAAAAAAGAAGATAAAGAAGAAGAAATCAAGCGACTGGAATCCGTGAAGATCATTACATACAGATTGATGGAAGCGTTGCATATGTAATATAAAAAATTGGGAAGGAAAATTACGAAAAAGAGGGATTGGCGACGAAGATCTTTTAGTCTGTTGAACGTTTGCTCGGCGAAGAATTTTTGGGCGGAGAGGATTTTGGGGCTTTATATACCCTAGATTTTGAGGATCGGGGTATATATAGCTACGACGGATTTGGAGGACCTGAATTGACTGTTTTACCCTTACCCCCTTTTGGGTTGCTTTCCATTTTCTTTCTCTCTAATTAACGGTCCAGTATATTGACCCAGAAATCATAAGCCCTGTCCAGTTCCTATTCATCAACATCATTACTTGCTAAAATTTTGACTAAAAAGTTATGAAAAAATAGATAATATAAATTTATTAAAAGGTCACAATGAAAATCCCTTCCTGTAATAATAAAAATAAACATATATAAACAAGTTTTGCACTTTGAGGACATAATTTTGAGGAAACTTGAAATTCATTATTAAGAAAAAGATATAAAGCATATAAATTATTATATAATAAGAAAAAGAAAAAGATTAAATCTGTATTCCGTTCACTTATTTTAAAAATAGTATTATTACGTTAATCATTAAAAAGATTGTATCTTAATAAAATTATTTAGAATAATTTCTTAACTATTAACAGTCTCTCTACTAGTTAGGAATGAAGTTATGTACTACGAGACTTCCCTAAATCTTGCGCCTCAATTCGTGGTCGTCGTCGTCGTCGTCGTCGTTGTCGTCGTCGCCGTCGTCGTCGAATACTTTCTTAAACATATGTTAGATTATTATGATAAAAGTTATTGTGTGATTTACTATTTTATACATGATAAATTTTACATTATTACTTTGACTTGATTTAATTATTATCAATTTTATATTATTACTTCTTTCTTCCTTTTTTTATCACAATATTTTCAAATAATCTTAAAAGCTTATTCCCATAGAGGTCAATCATTCTAGAAGAGAGCTTGTCATCGAAGTTGCTGGAACTACTGCTATTGAAGTTGCACATCCTACCAGGGATAGCAATTTTTTATCATAGTCTAAATTTAATTGTTTGTACTAAGTCAGACTTAGGCTTAGATTTACTTTAGACCCAATTATTTGAAGTAAAACAATATCATTTCATTTAGAATAGTTAAGTTTGTGGTAAGTCTAGGCTCAAGTAGTTCGAGCCTATCCCTAATTAAAAAATAACTTTATTCTATATTTTTAATTTTTAAAAATTATTTTTAAAAAAATGGCAAGACTAACCCATTGTAGTCCTTACATCTTACTAGAAACATGTTTGTTGTGGGGGATTCATATGACAGTGGAACTAATCTTAACGTTGTGGATTCATTTTTAATAAGAATTTATTGTGGACTTATTAATTGAAAAGTTGCCTTGTTCTTAGAATGAATGCAAATAACAACTAAGGGGGCGCTTGGTTCACGTAGGGTAATGGGAATGAGAATGGGAATGAATATACTGAGGAATGGGAATGGATATAATCATTATAATAATGATGGTTGGTTAAGACGGAGGAATGATTACCATTACCTTTGATGGTGGTTGGTTTGTTAAAAATCTTGAAAAAATAAAATTTTGTTTTATATCAAATTTTAAATATATTTTAATTAATTATATTTTATACACCCTATTTATAATTACAAAATGTTTAAAATCAAGTATATTGCGGTATTTCATTTTCAATAATTCTTGAAGAATAAAATACTCCAATATTTTCTTGCATCAATATATCATTAGTTACATAATATTCTCAAAATATAGTTTAATAATCGAAAATATTGTACAATTCATCAACATAACTATAATATCCACCATTCCATTGCTATAGTAAAATCAAGTAATATAGTTTAATACAATTCACATTCTTCTAATAAGGCAAATGATGTACAATATCTGACGTATACACAATACCTTAACCAAAAGCTTTTAATTGATGCAAAATAACCAGGTTAACACTACAGATATTGTTCACATCACAACTACAAAAGACCCAACTAATACAAAATAACCTGGTTACGTAACATCAATTGCATCATAAGTTCATAATACTTACAAAAATATTAATATGCTTCCTCGAATGATTCATATACTAGAAGATGGATAGAGGAATCCAAGTACAAAAGACTTTTTTAAATGACTTGGCAAAGCGAATAAAACCTGAACTTTGGTAAGATCATTACATAATAACACAACAGCCTTACCAACATCCATTTGAGATATGCCAATATTAATAGGCTCACTAATGAGCTCTTGCATCTTCTTATCAGTTAGGGAATCAGATTTAGACTCTGCAATTAAAGCATTTGTAACAACTACATATTGATAAAGTACTCTCTCCTCTTCCGCAATATTCATAAGATAGTGCAACCATAAATTATATTATGTATGATTAATAATCCTTTTTACATATATCTTTTGCAGAGTCTCACTTTCATTATTCATTTAATTAACAGCAGATCAAACTTGAATAATTCAATCTAAGGCTAACCCAAATCAAGCTTCGCCTAGTCCGAAATTTGATTAGACTAGGCTTAGCTCAAAAAAGTTAAGAGAAAAAAAGATGCGGAGGGCGGAGACTTTGCATCAAATTATTTGGCAAATAACATAAAAGAGTCCATGTGAGATACTTGATTATTCATCTTAGTCTTTGTATTTTTAATTCGTTCATCTTAACCTCTGTATTTTTTATTCTCATTCAAGATACCCCAATCAGGTATTTTCGGACAAATTTGCCCTTGAAATCAAGAGATTAAAAAAATGTATTTCAATAATATAAGAGCAAATTTGTCTGAAAATACCCAATTGAGGTATCTTGAATGAGAATAAAAAATACATGAGCTAAGATGAACGAATTAAAAACACAGAAGTTAAGATGAATAATCAAGTATATTACAGAAGCTGTTTTACGTAATTTGCCAAATTATTTTCTTGCAATTAAAGAAGCATCATCAAATCAGATTTAGAACAACGTCATCTTATGCTCTTCTAGTTCTCAAATAAAGTCCAATCATTCGTTATTAGCTTCCGTATAGATAAAGCATCATCTCTGCTTGTCCCCTTTCTCTCTCACCTTTCTATTCTAGTATATGTAGCGGTAAATTTCAAACCGACAAACCTCCAGTTTCCAGAGAAAATAAACAATCAACAATTGTATTTTTGCAAGCACAATCTGTGGTGATAAAAGGCCTATGACCAGTCAACTATTAACTAAATTCCTTTGTCTCAAGGTTATTTAGAAAGACTTACGTACCACCGCCAGGAATCCTTGCTTGTATTCTTTTTGTTTCCCTCACGAGGTATTTTTAGAAGATTTTAATTATAAAAAAGTATTTTTAAGCCATTCATACTTAGACTAATCTTTATTCGAGTTAGGTAAGTCTTTTACAGATGACAAATCAAAATTCATTAATTAACTTTTAAGTTATTTTGGTCTTTTCCTAGACAAAACATCATGGTAGATTTGGAGGTCTTAGCTAGGTTCTTCAATTGTCCAACTTCATGCTGGATTTGGTTTTTACCGGTTGTTGAGTCGTAAGGTCCAACAGTGAAGATAACCATTTGCGCCTGATTATTTGCACAAACTGCGTACGTAATAAGCAACATAAAGGACTTCCACATCCGAATCATGTACATGCCACTTTGAGTTATCCTGAAGAAGATGACAAAGTATTCTTCATCCGCCAATCACCACTGAGCCGTCCTTTAATACTTCCACTGGTAGGTGGATTTACAAGAAGCATTACGAAGAAAAGAATCATATTTTTGGTCCCTGCAGACTTTATATTCATAATCAGACCTCCAATCGATTTAATTTCTAAGAATCAATTGCCCTTCAAGCACAGGGACAACTTGGTTTTGTAAGAAATCACATACTGTAAGCAACCTTAAATCATAAGTAAATATCCTGAGGGAATAAAAGGAATCTGGAAATCAGACATTACAGTTTGTGTAAATAAACACTTGCTTGTTACATTAAATTACTGAGATAATGGGCTATATCTAAAGCAAGATACAAGAGCATGACTCTCTTCTCTACTGTAAGTTTCGGAACTGCCATAATTCATCCATGTTCCACAAGGTATCTTCAAAGTCGCATCCGACCAACCCACTTTCATCCATGTGGGAATTGCCTACAGAGTTGCCACATTCTCCTGGAACAGACATAGTTGACAGATTGATGGCTTCCATGCCATTGCAATTGCTGGCGATCAGGCAGTCCTTATCAGAAGTGCTGTAGTCACCATTGTTGGCAACAGATTGGAAACGGCTAGTTGGGTACTCTGATAACTGTGATGTCTGCGACATATTTATTGATTCTATAGAAGAAAGACAAGAATCTGTGCAGCGTTCTGACTCCGAGTTTTGTTCATGATGTTCCATTCCTTGCATTGTTATGGCCATATCAGATTGTCCGTGATTATGAACTTCCTGCCACTGCGGCTGTGGTGGCAGTGCTGAATGATGAGAAGCATAATTGGTAGGCTGAGAAGTGCAATCGGAGCATAACATGGCAGATGAAGAAGTTGGTGCATGCATCTTTTGGAGCATCATTCGCATCCAAAAACTCCTAATTATACCTTGAAATTGCGAGCTATTGGCATCTATCTTAAGCTGACGTGCCTGCTTTTGCACACGGGTTCTCCAGTAATTCTTGATTTCATTGTCCGTTCTTCCCGGTAGATATTGTGCAATTTTCGACCAGCTGTAGGAGACAGAACAATCCAAGTAAGAAGATTAATGACGAGTGCTAAATATACTCGAATTTGTTCGACTCTGCAACACTTGTAATAGTGACTAAAGAGTAACTTGAGAAAGCAGAAGTTTCATCACGATTGAGCTGTGCAGCTACTTGGAAACCAATTTCCGGCTGTTTTATGAAATAATACAATTCAAAGTTGGATATAGCTCACCTATTTCCCCAATTAGAATGGAGGTCAAGAATCAACAGCTGTTCCTGGAGACTAAAATTTCCGCGCTTAACATCGGGCTTTAGATAATTTAACCATCTTAATCTGCAACTCTTGCCTGTTCTTCTCAACCCTTTTAAAGTGAAAATGATAAAAGATTCAGTCTTCATACATGTCTGTAGGAGTTAAAGAATCTCTTAACTTACCTGCACGTTCAGCAACCAAATTCCAGCGTCCCTCACCGTGACGAGCAATGTCATGAATGAGAAGATTGTCTTCTTCAAGAGTCCAAGGACCTCTCCTAAGATTAGAATCATATACACTACAACTGCTTGTGGACTTGGTTAAAGAACACATAGCGGCTCTCCTGGCACAAGATAGACAGAAATTTTCAACGACAAAACAAAAGAAAAAAATATTGGAGTGCTGCAGCGCAAGTGGAGCGTGACAGTCAGTTCGTAACTTATAACCACGAAGGTTCAAAAGCTTCACATCTATAATACTGTAGTTAATTAACAACTTTTCCAAAGGAGTAACAGGCGGAAGTTAGATGGCAAATCACAACGTTGTTTCCATTGAACTTCCTTTATGTCTACGTATACTCCAAAATAACCAGAAAAGAAACCGGGCATGCCAAATAAAGTCATCGTAATATTCTCTTGACTTGTAGTTCAATAAGATAGAATAGGTTCAAATCATCCTTCTCCATGTATTTCATTTTTGAGGCCGTTTCTCATAAAAGTGTGAAACTAGGAATCATCGAAGGGTTCAGCTTAACTACACCACATTGCATGAATACAGAATTAACATAGGATTTGGCGTCTACTCTGTAGGCCCCAGGTCTAGAGCCTAGAGGCAAAGATAACTCAAATTCGTTTGCTTAAACTAAAAGGGGTCTCATTGACTGGTGGAACGTGAAAGGGGCCAAAACAAAATGTATAGGACTAACAGGAGTAGGAGTGGAAAGAGAAACAGTTGTGCATTAAATGCTCGAAAATGAAATCTTGGAATTGTTTTGGCGAAGGTTATAGATAAGGAATCCATATTTTCTACCCATTTCTAGATGACAATTAAATAAGAGTTTGGACAAGGAAACGTGCTTGACTTTACAAAATATATTTTATTTCATAAAATGATGTTTGCAATGTCTATGTAGTTAAAATTGACAGAACTTTACCTTTTACGAGCTGGTTCGGTACGAGTGGGGATTAGTCTAGAAGTGAATGACTTAAAGGCGTTTTCTTATAGTTAGGATCCTCTTAAGACACCTCGTCAGCTAACCAACAAAAGAAAAAAAGGATTAAAACACCACTTTTGACACTGAGATTTGGTGCCTTCTAATCTTGGAGTCTCAAAACACAGCCTTCCTTGTTTCTTCGACGGCTTATGATTTTGATAAGGTTAACACAAAGGTGTCTGCAATACTTTTATATTGTGTTTTTCTATTGCTCCAAAAGCCTATTAGAGTGTTCAAAACAGAGATACAAGAAAAAGTTCCTTAAATTTGTGTAAGCCACGTCATGTCTATCGATGCTGCTATATTTGACTCCTTAAGGTTGGTCGGCAATTTTTCCTTGTACGAGACTAGGACAGCAAAATATCCCAACACAACTCAGAATGAGAAGCCTCGTGAGTAATACTGGTGACCCTTTCCTTTCTTTTCGGCTGTTTGTTATCGTGGAGCTTTCGAAGGTCATCCAGTGGATTGTTCATCAAATCTGGTGCCAACTGTTCTTGGAAATTTTATGGTCAAAAGTGCAGTATGCAGATGCCATACGTGTCGTGGACACAATAATCACTTCATTTTTGTGATGAGCGCTTTCAAGTTTTACATCTTTTATACTTTACTAGCTTTTGCACGAAAATGCTCCTGTTCCAATTCATAAGTTCCTCAGCAATCTACTAATATCTACAGATTTAGCTTCCATAATTGGTGAACGAAAAAGAACTAGAACTACTTGTAACAATATGAACAATTTTATAAGCAGGGCATAGAATCAGTGTATTTGTGTGAGTTTGAAGAGGTTACACGTGACGTTTCGTAGTGAACTTTGTTCTTGTTGCCGACGCAAATCCAGACGTTGAAGCTCACTTTGAAGCCATCAGTTTCATGATTGCAGATAAAGGCATGGTCTTAATTCATCGTACACAAGTCCTTATGTCACTATTCAAATAATTATGACAAAAAGATTATAGTGACGTTTGGAAGATAAATAGCTGTATGGTTTACGGAGAAGGGATACATATATCTTAATCAGGAGGACCACTATAATATGATCAACAAAACTAATAATGACGATTTGAAGGTATGATTATTTTGAAGTCCAAGGTTACAACTGTGTTAGTTACGTGATTATCGCCAAGAATGTTTGAAACAAGTTTCAACTTTGGATTAAACGTAATTTCATTATTGAAGATACACACATAAAGTATAATGTAAGTAATGTATGGATGTGTTATTGCTCTCTTCCTCTTTTTCCTTCGTTTTCTTCATTTTTCTTTGTCACTCATACTATATTTGGATTTAATGAAACATAATAGATTAATGCAACCTAGAGAATATTAAATTTGAGTAAACAAAATATTATTAATTGTGTAATTACCTTTAGATAAGTAGTCTTTTAGTAGTACAACCAATAGTAATAATAGACACTGACTTCCCTTATAGTTTAAAAAATCTTAGAAAACTTTTTGATCTTTAAAATTCTCTAAACAAATACTCCTTTTTGTTTTTAGGTTTTCAAAAAAAAACTTTCTTTTAAATTTTGATTAAAAATAATGATAAAACATATACAGTGTGAACATCGGACTTAGACTAATCAAGTGTTATTTATATGATAGTTCAACCTAACTCTTAAACTTGAATTGAACTAATTAAATTTGACTAAATCTAATAATTTATTATGATTATCTTAAATTATTAATTTAAGTTAAATTTAATTAGTTCACTATGGCAAAAAGTGCTTTAGGTAACGAAATGTTTGTAACAGTTTAAAAATGTGTTGCTAAAAATTAATATAATGCAATAGTTTTTAAAGTGTTGCCTTTAATAATATTAAAAAGCAACGAAAAATAATAAATTGTTGCTACATATAAGAAAAGGCAACAAAATTGAAAAAATGTTGCAATAAAATTTTATCCATCTAACATTTAGAATTGTTGCTATAGTTCTATATTATATTATATCATGTAAGTAGATACTAATTTCATCACTTTATTACACACATACATTTATCAAGTGAAAAGAAAAAAGAAATAAGAGGCTCAATGAGGCAGCGACCTACCGAGTCGATGAACTCACAACCTAGGCCACATCACCACCATCTCTAGTTTCCCGCAATTTTGATGCCAACTTTTCCAACAGCTGTCCATCACCCATAGGGGTCGACTGTGCCTTTGAGCTCTTTATCGACAGAGCTCATCAAGGTGTGATAGTGCATGAGCGCGTATCTTTCATCCTACTCTTCTCATTCTCTACCCATCCAATCTCCTCTGCAAAAGTTCCATCGTCTTTTTATCTTTTATTTGTTCTATTACCTTATTGGGTTAATTGATCTTTTGATTTAGATCTTTGATCAGAGACACATTTACTCTTTTGCAAATGTAAACGTGTGTTTGATCAATCAACCAAAGAAAAAATAAAAATAAAAAATCAACATTATCCTACCCAGTTACCAATGTCCCTCTCCCTGGCACCCCAGTCCATATTTTGTTTTGGCATTGCTTTTACCTTTTTATCGTTTCTTCTTTCTTCTTTAATCTTCCTCATATTCTCTTAAAAATGCATACATACACAACTCTATCTTTTTTTATTTTTATTTTTATTTTCTTCCCTTTTATACGTAGCTTCTCGATCTATACTTCAATTTATGTTTCTCTTTTCTCTCTCTCTCTTTCTATCATTCTTTTGAAAAACAATATTTTGAATTCATTCATGATTTTGTGGTCAACAAGTAGTCTGATTTCCTCTAAATCGGGTATCTTTATTTTTGTTCGGGTATTTGAAAATTTGGGTTCTATTTTTTCGATCATCAAAGTATGTGATTGGCACAAAATAAAGTTAATTTTCCTCAATTTTCCGTATGTTTTTTAGATTTCATTCTCTATGATTGAATGCTGCTATAGTAAAGGTCTTCCCTTCTTATTATGAGCCAACAAACAATAATGTAGCGGTTTTTGCCTCATCAGGTATGAAGTTCAACTCTCCTCTTCAAGTCGCCCAACTTTTCAATCCTTTAGCAGCCACGATTCTGACCCCAAAATTTTTAGAAAGTGTAAGTGACTCAACTTGTTAAGTTGTTACGATTATGAGTCTTAGTTATTTAGATGAGTGGTCAGCTTGTGAAGTTTTCCTTTATCTATTTGTAGCATTAGTTGGTCATCTTTAACTGTGCTTATATGATTTAAATAATCAGTTCTTATAGTTGCCCACACACGATAGGATTAATGATTTCAACAGTTATCAATATAGTTTAGTAATTATCTCTGTGGCTTCAGTCTCCTTTACTATTACATGTAGAATTCTATTGGGGATAAATGATTGTTCTTAGTTGAACTGTGAATCGATGATGATGAGGAGCCTACTAATGATCAATATATTAGTGGGATTTTGTGTCTCCTGATAACAAAATCATTAACTGGAAACTTCTTAAGCAATTAAATCTTGCAATATTAGGATAGAATTTATTAATGTTCATGGTATGTTGGTCTATTGCTAAACTTTGAGCCATACTAGGAAAATGTAGCATTTGCTGCTGAATCCAAGTTAAATCATCAATATTAAAAGAATTAATTAAAACTATATAATGTTCTAGGCACTCCTAAATATTTAGTTATCTATGGTGAATATTAATTTGGTTCAAATTTGACACATCTGAATCTTAATTAGTTAAGGATTGGGTTGCTATAAATTTGTTATAACCATTCTAGGCTAATATCACTAAGAGTTGCATGCTATAATTAGTTATAGGTTCTCATTTTAAATTCCTATGTTTATAAAATTGAGAATGGACAAAAGGAGGTAACTCCTAATAGTAGAACAAGTGCAGGATTCCCTTAACCAATGTTCCTTCTTGTCATACTATTACCAAAGCATCACTCTTAGTTGTATGAAATACTGTTTAGCACAGGTTGCTTTATGGAAGTAATCTAGCAGTTAAGTTTTCAAGGAAACAAAGACCAAGAAATAGTTTCTATATTACCAAAATGAACTGTCCACTATACATGAACAAACACTAAAAAATGGGAAACTAAAATTAAGTCTAGTGTGACTCTAGACAGCTAGCACAACATTGGTTAAACAACTACTTAGGCATACAATACCAAGAACTATTGAATCTTTATGTTTCAATACTTTGCAGGCATTATCAACATGGAAGATGGCAAGCTAGGATTGGTAGGTTGCAAGGAATAAGGACCTTTAGCTAGGGACATTCAGTGAGTCTTGTTACTATAAAGAACTACTTCAGTTTATTAAAAGTTGTGTGATTATTGCCTCCAGAAATGTTGACTAGTTAAGTTGCAACTAAAGTAATAAAAGGATTTGTTTTTTTGACTTTAAAAAGTAGAGTCTTTAAGCCACTCTTGGCTAATTTTCTGCCTTTATACATCTTTGAGATTATGCAGACTTGGGATTACGAAATTATTAATTTTCTTTTGTACAGGTTTGAACTTCTAAAATGAATCTAAAGGATGAGATAGACTTGGAAGACTATGTTTCTCAGCTTGATAAAATAGTGCTGAGGTTAGTTGGATTTCTCTTCATATTGTGTAGTTATTGTGTGATTATTGTATGTGGTTATCAATCTTTCTATTAATGAATATGAACAGTGTGAGAAAAGCTACAAAATTTTCTTTAGTTTTTGACATTTATAGATTAGCTTATAAGAAGCATGTGGCATGAACAAAATGAAGCATGCCCTTTTTATATTTTTTCATAATAAAAGTACACGTTATTTGCTTTTGTATTTTTTAACATATTAATGTTGCATTTTACAAGTCTTTATGGAATATTGGTGATGCTGTCGCCTGCAAACAAATATAAAAGAAATCACTTCTGGTAAAACAAATTAATGTGGTAGCGGTAAGCGGATATCGTTCCTACGAGGAATCTTTAACGGTAAAGGTTAACGAGTTCAAACGGGACAAATAACGAAAATAAAGAGGGGGTTTTGTTTAATCACAACAATAATAGAAAATCAAAGGAAAAAATCACAAAGCGAAAGCAATAATTTAATCTGAAAAATTAATGAGAAAATACCTTGGTTTCGGGTCACCGATGTTACCATGCTATTATGGATCCTCGACATAAAATTGCAATTATTAATAAACATTCATTGGGGAAATTTCTCTTAAGTGTAATAACTAGAAACATGTATCCTAGCATTCTTATTAAACAATAACCTAGATACGATCATAGGTGTAATTGAATAATAACATTAAGAATCAAGAACTAATGAGCAAGCGAAATACATGTACGACATGCAATCAATCAAGCGAATGTCTGCTTGTAATTTTTCGACTCTAACGTAGAGAGGTCAATCCTAATTGCTACTTATGATTACTGAAATTGAACGTCATATTCCGTTAATCTAGCGATTGAACCAATTAATCTCTAGTTGCGCACCTAGAAACTAACGAATTCAATTAGAAAGAATAGATCTGAAGATATCTAATGTTTATTAACAACATAAAAAGTATCCGAAGCATCTCACCATAATAATATGTAACATGGATCTTCTCAACCAAGATAAGAAATTTAGCTACTCATAATCAAATTGAAACCAGAAGAAATAACAAAGTAATCAGTCTCCATCCTTGGTCCTTTGATGAAAGATACGAAAATCCTAATTGAAATATGCAGAAACGTAAAAAACAAGAAAATAGAAAAGTGCAGCAGCCCAAAACCTACGAAACCTATTCTAAAACCTAGACTAAAGCTTGCGTCAATCACCAACTCTCCCCCTTTTATGCTTATTTCTTCGTTATCTTCTCTTGATTCTTTCTAGATAAGGCACTCTTCTATTTTCGGTAGGTAACTACTTGAAAAGATGGCAAGATAATCTTTAAAGATTGTGTTTTGTTTGAAATAGACTTCTTGAAATTTATCTGCAGATTCCAAATTCCGTCCTTAGGTGTGCCCACGCTTAATCACTGAATTGCTGCCAATTTGGGAATTTCGAATTTTCTTCATTCTTTTGCATCTTTTTGATTCCATTTCGTCTCTAAAGTGTTGAAAACCATCTGTAAACAATTATAAGATAATTCCATTAATTTTGGATAATAATTTCAACACATTAACGATAATTAAGTACAAAATAAGTGCAAATTGATGACTTAACAAATATAATATATATAAATGGAGTTTTCTATTCGTTTCCATTTACTAGTACGTATGCAATTAAGATGTACATTAATATTTATATATTTCTTTTCATGTATATATAGATGTTACCTACATAATGATAAGAGTTTGATTTTACATTAAATAAAATTGGTAATGAAAGAATAAATTGTTGCTTTTATTATTACAAATTGTTGCCTAAAAGTTTTTTGTAATATCTATTT
Source organism: Erythroxylum acuminatum (assembly GCA_026284645.1). Classification (NCBI taxonomy): domain Eukaryota; kingdom Viridiplantae; phylum Streptophyta; class Magnoliopsida; order Malpighiales; family Erythroxylaceae; genus Erythroxylum; species Erythroxylum acuminatum. The sequence continues at coordinate 9,378,926 of JANKOD010000007.1, forward strand.
AATATTGTTATAGTTTGAAACTAATGTGTTTCCTTAGTCAAAACTTAAAGCAACATTTTTTATTTTGTTGTCTAATAAAAAATTTTGTTGCCTTATACTTATTGTAGTGCCACTTCTTGTAACGTTATGGTTTTTGTTGCCTTAATAAAAAGGAAAAGACAATTGTATTTATAGCTACGCTTTTGTCTGTTGCCTAAAGCACTTTTTACTGTAATGGCGAGTTTAAAAGTTGAGTTAGGTCATCATATTAGTGACATTTGATCACTCCGCATATGATATTCATATTGTGTCTATTTCACAATTATCTTTAAACGAAGTATAAGAAAAAGGGTCTTTTTTAAAATTAAAAACTAAAAAGAGTTTTTAAATAATTTTAAAGATTACACAGTTTTTTTAAAAGTTTTTAAACTACAGGAGATGTTCATGATTTTTATCCTAGAAACAAATTAGGTGATTCAGTAGTTGATGTTTTATAGGATTGATATGGTCAATATCTTTTTTTAATAATAAATGTCTTGCTAGTGTTAAGAAAATTAATAGTCATAATAGAGAATAATAAAAGAAAGCAAATCAGAATAAAAGAAGTTTTTAACAAGATTCAGTTAAATGGGTATGTCTACGCTCTTATAATCAAGATCAACTGATTTACTATTTAATAATTACGATGATGGTTACAAAAAATTAGGCTTACAATAATATATTTATATGCAAACTCTAACAGGTACAATTTTACTAAATTATTTCCTTACCAAACCTATTCTAATTTAAATATAATTCTAATAGATCTTAGAATCTTTCTAGAGTTTGAAATCCACTAAAAACTTATTTTTATATAAGGTTACTTGTAATTGTCACAATTTGGGATAGATTGTGATCTTACTATTTCTTTCTAAAACATGATATTGGCTTTGACACACCTATGGATGGACCCTTTACTTCTTTACGTAGTTATACATGGTCTATAACACGATAGTAGATCTCTCTACTTCTCTATGTACTTAGACACGGCCTATGACATGATCAAACTATGTTACAATAATATATTTATATGCAAACCCTAAATTGTATGATTTTACTTAAATAACACTTTACCAAGCCTAACCTAAAATTTAAACATGACCCTAATAGACCCTAGAATCCTTCTAGAGTTTGAGATTCACAAAAAATATGTTTCCACATAAGATTGATTGTCATTGATAGGGTCTCGGACACTATCAAGTCCTAGGTCTTAGATTTGATCATCTTTTTCTAAAATATGACATGGCCTTTAGCATGGTCATATCTCAAATTGTTGATCTTTTTACTTCACTATATACTTAAGACATGACTTATGATGCAACCATTGATCTCACTTCTTTGTGTACTTAGACATAGACTATGATATGATATGATCATGTGCACTTAGAAATTGTGGATCTCTCTAGTTCTTTATGCATTTAGACATCACCTATGACATTGTTATGTCCAAAACCATATCATTCATGAGAAAAACCTCCACCACACCAACATAACTATATCTTCAGCATATGCTTTCACCTATGTGTTCTGTGCAGAAGGACACCTTGGATAATGCCTATGTCCTAAGCTATGTTCACCTTAAATGCTTCCAATAAAATGCACATTTCCTCTTAAATATGTTGTATTTGTCTACTTTTGAGAAGTTAGGGATAGGAGGCCTCAAGTTAACAAACATGTCACTCTAATTGGTAGTCATTCCATTAAGTATCCAATTGGGGTTATGGAAGGCGTAATTGTGAAAGTAGAGACATTCATCCTTTTACTCGAGTTTTTAGTGATGGATATAAAGTACGAAGTTAGGGTTCCATCATTTGACGGTGACCTTTCTTAATTACTTAAGGGATTGTTAATTGAAATAACTTAGTTATCTATAAAACCGCAGATTATCCAAAATTAGCAATGTCAACCTCAAAACACCAGAAAATAAAACACGACGTTTGGTAATGCAGTTCGGCTAACCTGCCTACGTCTGTGGGGCCCTCACCTAGATTAATCTCTTCCACTATAGTTCACAAAAGATTACAAAGATTAACCAACCCCGGATGACTCAATCTATGTAACTAACTCACAACTTAACTACCCGTGAAAGTTTTTCACACCCAATAACACGACCGACTCGTGTTAACCTCGTTAGAGGATTTTACCAACTCTTCCTACTTAGAAACAAACATAAATATAATCAAGACGATAACAATTCCAATTCTGAACTTATACACTAATAATTCAAGCAGCAGTACCCAAAATTTCTTCGAACACCAATCAAGTAATATAGAATATCTAGCAACAACGTCAACAGCAAATCATGATTAAACTAATAGCTAATAGTCAAACCAAGGTCATGAAGCTTCACAACCGACCACACGATTAAGAGACAAGACGCATCAGCTATTCAGCACCAACTACACATGATCCACACACGATTTCACACTTGAGCAACTTAACAGAGTCGGCACAGCACCCACAAAAAGCAAAGCCTATATGTAGCAGCCACTGCCAAGAAAACTTCAACTCAAGCCACACTAACGACGTCTACGCAACTCCAAAAAGAATGACCCTAAAGCATATGCCACATCAGCCAAGACACCCAGCACTAATTCCCAGCACTAATTCCCTTAATCACGTCACTTGAAGATACCCTTTTGATGAATCCTAAAAAAAAAGATAATGTTAGATAACTTCCAATTTAGGCACATCAACACAGGTTATTAGGAAAAATCACATGTCCAATTAAAATGCCAAAAATAAAGATAACAATAAACATAGGATATATTGAAAATAAATCCTAACAATCTCCCCCTTTTTTGGCATTCTTGTCTCAACATCAAACCCAACAATTGCAATTGGACATTGACATAATAAAACTAAATATCTCCCCCTCAAGCAACAAACCAGAACATCCAAACATAACAGCAACTAATATCTCCGCCTTTGAGACAAAAAGTGACAAAAACATAATTTCCATGACATAGAGAAGAACAAAGCTTTCAACGTGTCAGGAGACCAGTCAAATGTAAGAGAGGAAAGCTGTTCAGAGAAGAAATCCAATGTACCAGCAATAGGGAACTAGCAGAAACAGAATGTATCTTCCAAATTTCATAACAAGGAATAACTATCTTTTGAAACACCTCTCATACACATGTAAAAGAACCTTGCACTAGTTAAGAACACACAAGATTAAACCGAGTATAATTAATTCAAGTCATAACAGATCACCGACCAAAAACCTACCAAGAGAGATCGTTCGCAAGTAAGCATAGAAGAATAATGAAATTGCCAAGTGCCAACTATCACCAATTTCAACTTTGAAGTACAAAATATTCTTTTACTTTTGCTTAACTTCAGCACATTTGGAGCACTTTTTAGGCTTGTCTAAGATGTCATCATCCTTTCGGCGCGAGGGCGAATATTTGTGATACCCGCATCCGGCTACTCGGAGTCACAAGCTCAGA
>JANKOD010000007.1:9407300-9437050 GCA_026284645.1 Erythroxylum acuminatum
GTGTACCAATCCTATTATGCATGAACAGTACTAATTAATCCCTATCAATCTCATCCTATGACAAATTTACTATTTTACCCTTCCAGTATGGGGTGGGATGTTACAGTTTACATATTAAAGTGTAAAAAAATAAATTTCAAACTAGTTTTGAAAATTCTTCTAAAATTATGGATTAAAATATCAGAAATTCTCTTCACATTATTTAAAAAAATGTTTGAAAGTTTGAAGTGAATTTTCATTAATTTTATAAATGGCTCTGTAAAATATTTTTACTATAATTTCCTCCTTGAAAATTTAAACTAGGTAAAATAATGATTGAGTGTTTAAGTACGTGTTTGTAAAGTATGTTTATTATACATGGAAATTTTGAAACTCATTTTATATTAATAGCGCTTCTAGAAATATTATCATTAAACTTAGAATTTGTAAACCTTTTTTTAGGAAGTAAATAATTATATTTAAAAATATTCAAGAAGTGATACAATTAGTCCTAACAATCAAATGATGTTCACTTGTATCACTTATATACAATCATTGCTACCTGAGGGTATCTATATTGACCTACCTATTCTACTCTACCATGATGATAAAGTAAGATAATGTGCATTCTTTTCTAGTGAAGGATCTCTTACTAAAGTATTTCTTGTTGTTTGGATTGATGTTGAAATATACGCATATTCCTTTCCTTCCAAATTTCATATTCCAACCTCACGAACAAGAGCTTGTTGAGAGTTTGTTGTTTGTGGTCTCTCCCTCTCCTTAGCAATATCCAATTAACAATTCCCCTATAGGACGAGGTTAAACATGTTAAGGAGAAAAGGTTAAGGAATCCCCTCTATAGTTATCTTGTGAACTCACAAGCAAAGAACAAATAATCATATATCTTAATAATCATATGTCTTAATAAAGGAGTGGCATAAAAAAATATGTATTGAGGGGATTGAACCAATTAACCTATCTTTGGTTGAAAGCCTCCAATTGATTTCCAACCATAAAATAAAACTTGTTTTTGGGATAACTTGGAAGTACCATACTAGCTTGTACTAGGGAACTGTCTAATTTCTTTCTTAAGGCATATATGCAAGATTAATTTTGGAATATAACAAAGGAGTTTTCAGCCCATACTATGCAATCCCTTGAAGAAGAGTCTCTCAATTTCTCTTATAACAGCATTGTCAAGCTTCTCATAGTTTGTTGATCAGTATTAAAGCCATTATCCATAATCATTTGCTTAAATGTAGCATGCATTGGAATGAAAGTCCTTAGCTAGAATTTGCAAACCTTATAGTAAAAGATAAATTTATTTTCTATTGTTAAATCATTAAATTTATTTTATTTGTCTATTTGACCTTAAAGCCACTAGAGATATTGGTTCTATAACTTATTATAGGATCCACTCATCTTTAAGGTTATATCTTTCCATTTATTAAAATTAAAAACTACATATTAAGAATAATATTTCTGCTTTTTGGATATAGATTAAGGCTTTTGATGAAAAAAATATATTCATTGCTTTATAATGAATTTTGTAAATTTAGATATGTGAGATTGATCTTATGTTTGTTTATAATTGTGAATTTTAGTTTGTATAACTAACAAATCAAATGAATTTTTCTCTTAAAGAGATTGTGAGGTTTGAGTAGCAATCAAAGGAGATTTCATTGAATTTAATAAAGAGTAATGCAAATCATAAAATTTTATATCTCTTGATAAGATAAAGTTAAGGAGTATAATAGATAATCGTGGGATTAGTCGAAAAAATTATCTCATCCTAAGGCAGGCTATTCAACATAGTCCTAACCCGAAGCCTAATAAGGCTTTAAGTTAAAACGACATCATTTAGTATTTTTATCGAATTATTTTGATTCAAGTTAGCACTCTCGAGCTTGAATCAAACTCAAAGCTCAGTCAACTTACGCTATTGCCTGTTGACTTAGGCCAAGTTCAGAATAATTTGCCTTCTTCATGTTTTGAGCATTTATTCCTTTTCATACTAAATCAATATGGATGTAGTAAACATATGATTTTTTAAAAAAAATAAAAGGGATATCTCTTTCTTTTGTTTTAATTTCATAATTAGATTATTAAAGAAAATTAAAATTTGTTTTTCATATATTTGATTTCTTTACATTTTTAGTATTTCATAAGATTTTTAGAAAATCAATTTTATTTCCTCATCATTAACAATTCTTTTATTAGTATTTAAGATTGAAACCCTATAAATTAATTTAATCATGATAAATAACTCCATTTTAATTTTGATTCAACAATTTTATCTAATTATAAGTTTGCAATTCAACTATTAAACAAAAATTCTTTATATTATCTTATACGTTATAAAAATTTCAAGGATTTATTAAATCAAAATTTTCATTTTTATATTAATTGCACAATAAATCAAATATATAATTCTACATATACTTCTGTTTATGAAAAGGACAAAAGTAAACTCCCTCAAGCTAATAAACAAGAAATGGTAATATGCACACACGCACATATGAACATGCACATATACACACACCCTCGTATACAAACATACACAGATTCACTAATATCATTAGTGCTTGATATTTAATTATTAATCGTTATATATATGTCAAATTTTCTTTCTTTTTACTTAGTGATACTAATGATTTGATATTAGATTATTATTAATGGTGATTTAGAAATAAACAATATCATTTATACTGAAAAGGTATATTGATATTTATTTATCAATCACTTATTTTTATCAATAAAAAAGTTAAGAAAATTAATATTTTAAGTATTGATTTTAGCAACTAAATAAGTTTGTATTTTCTTAAGAAAAGAAAAGAGAATAAGAATCATAAAAATGAAACGAAAAGTGAAATCAAAGAAATCTTTTTTTAGAAGAAAAGAATGCATTAACACAGTGGTAAAATTACTAGTGAAACAAGACTAGAGGGTTAAGCCACTATGCAACATAGTTTACTTCATGGTCAAAAATCAAACAATAAGAATAAACAAGCTTAATTCATAAATTGAAACTCAAAAACTAGTGTGGGAAAGAGTTGATGGAATGTAAGGGATTCCATTATCATTGTTTCCATTAATCAATGTTTCACATCAAAGTTGTGGGATGTTCCAACTTAAGGCCATGACACTAATGCACTCGGTTCGTAGATTGTTAGTTAGGATTATTTCCTAAATCTAGCATATGGTTCCATGATTTTAAGTTTTGCAATGCTTGTTACATGCCTTGGAAGATCTTTAAGTTTTTTCGTCCATATAGCATGCACTAGATAACCAGAAGTAATTTTAACTATTATATGATCCCCTTTACTGTTATGAAGGCTAATGCAACAGTAAAAAAACGAGTAGAAAAACGATATAGGCAATAGTAAGTCTCTGATATTGAATTAAAAAGTGCAGTACAACTTTAATGAAAAGTGGAAATGAGAGATAGAAACTGAGAAGGGAGGTGAGAAGAAGGAAAGGACAAGCCTAACAATATTTTGCATGACCCATTCACTGTCAATGCCAATCATTATAAGGAGAATCATTCTATTATTCCGTGCCTCCTCTGGCCCTAGTCCATGTGGCCCCCATTATGAAATCATCGTATTTGCTGAGAGGTTGTTTCACACGAGCACTTCTTCGCAGGCTTGGTGGTCCAATGGTTTCATCCTCATTTGAAGAGCCAGCTGCTGTAGGTGGGTTCATGACATTACCCACCCCATCAGAAACAACCTTGACCTCAAGGTTAAGAAGAGGACAGGCTCGAGCTAGCTGAAGTTTATCTTCCCAAGAAGCGTCATCAACGGACAATCCTGCCCATTGCACCAAACATTGTTCCACTACAGCATTGCCACGTTGCACGGTCCTGGAATCAAGGACAGCTACTGGTTTGAGAACAAGAGAGTTGGTGGAGTCCACAAGATCTAATGGAGTCACCTGCTGAGAGGGGTGGCCTACGTATTTCTTAAGGACTGAAATGTGGAACACAGGATGAATACGAGCAGTAGAAGGCAAATCCAGTTCATAAGCCACCTTGCCAATTCTTTTGGACACCTGATAAGGGCCAAAGTACCGACGGCCTAGCTTGGTGTGTCTCTACAAACGCACCAAGGCTTGGCGATATGGTTGTAACTTAACATAAGCCCAATCACCAACAGCAAGCGTAACTTCTCGTCGATGTTGATCGGCATAGTATTTCATACGAGCTTGGGCCTTATGGAGATTAGATTTCAGCAACAACAAAATCTAGTAGCGTTGCAACAGTTGTGCCTCGACAATAGGATTACCACTTGAGCTGCGAATGTATCGAGCGACAGTAGGGGGAGCACGCCCATACAAGACCTCAAAGGGAGACATTTGAGCTGCTGTTTGGTATGAAGTATTATACCAGAACTCAGCCCATGGTAGCATCAGCATCCAAGAAGAAGGATTATCAGCAACATATCAACGTAAATACATTTCCAATTCAAAGCTTCGGTTTGCCCATCAGATTGCGGATGGTATGCAGTACTCATGCATAAGGTAGTGCCTTGGAGACGATGCAACTCCTTCCAAAAGTCGCTGAGGAAGCGCGGATCGCGATCAGACACGATCTCGGATGGGACTCCATGAAGGCGAACTACCTCTTGGACAAAAGCTGAAGCAACTCGTTGGCTCGAGAATTGTGTTGATAATCCCACGAAAAGACCATATTTGGAGAGCCGATCGATAACAACCATGATCACAGTCTTTCCTTTCGAAGATGGAAGCCCCGTAATAAAATCCATCGAGATGGCCTCAAACACCAAATTAGGGAATGATAAGGGCTGCAGCAACCCACTAGGAGTCAAGGTTGATGACTTCATTTGTTGGCAAATCTGACATTCTCGAACATAAGTTTGAACATCCTTTCGCATAGATTTCCAATAAAAATTTGCAGCTAATCGGTGGAAGGTTCGTGTAATACCCGAATGACCCACAACCGGTGATGAATGAAACTCAGCCAACAATTGTGTTTGAAGGGAGGAATCGGACGGAATGACTAACCTTTCATTAAAAAATTGCAACTTATCCTTGACTGAAAAACCAGGCAAAGAGGAAGGATCAGTAGCCAGCTGCTAGTGGAGTTCCACTAGTTCAGGGTGGGAAGAGTTGGCTGCTCGTATAACCTCAATAATCGAAAACTCAACGTAAGACAGTGATAAAAACTGAGCTGCTGGAACTCGAGACAAGGCATCAGCTGCATTGTTTTGTTTCCCTGGCCTGTACACAATATCAAAAGCATAGCCAATCAATTTTCCCAACCATTTCTGTTGATCTAGAGTTTGAATGACTTGGGCTGTCAAGCTTTTCAAGGGCTGCTGGTCGATGATAATAGTGAACTTGTGCCCCAACAGATATTGCCTCCATTTCGAAACAGCTTGCGTTATTGTGTACATTTCGCGCTGGTAGGTAGAAGACTGTTGCATCCGGGGGCTCAACTGCTGGCTGAAATAGGCGATCAGATGACCACCCTGGCATAAAATGGCACCGATTCCCGTACCCGAGGCATCAGTTTCCACGATAAAAGCCTTAGAAAAATCAGGAAGTTCAAGTATTGGGGCAGCACTCAACAATTGTTTTAGCTGTTTAAATGCAAAAGTCGCAGACTCCGTCCACTGAAAGGCGTCCTTCCACAGCAAATCAGTGAGAGGCCCGGCCACAGAGGCAAACCGGTGGATAAACCGTCTGTAGTACCCTGCTAAGACAAGGAAACCCCGTACTTCCTTGACTGTGCGAGGGGTTGGCCAAGCTTGTATCGCCTGTACTTTCTCGGGGTCAACTGCCACACCTTGATGCGATATGATATGACCCAGATAACCAATCGAAGTGTGCCCGAAAAGGCACTTGGACTTCTTTGCCACCAGCTGGTTAGCGCTCAGAATGGTGAGGACTGATCGGATATGACCCAAATGTGTCTCCCAATCTGGACTGTAGATGAGGATGTCGTCAAAAAATACCAACACATACTTTCGTAAAATGGGACGAAAAACTGAAGTCATCAAGCTTTGAAATGTGGAAGGCGAGTTCGTGAGACCGAAGGGCATAACCAGGAACTCGTAGTGCCTATCATGAGTTCTGAAAGCTATCTTGTACTCATCCCCAGTACGGACTCGAATCTGCTGAAATCTAGGCAAAAGATCTAGCTTCGAAAAATATTGTGCCCCATGCAACTCATCAAACAACTCGTCAATAGAGGGAATCGAAAAACAAACTTAAACCGTGACAGCATTCAAGGCCCTATAGTCAACGCAAAACCTCCACGACCCATCTTTCTTCCGAACCAAAAGCACCGGTGAAGAGAACGGGCTTGTACTAGGCCGAATAATCCCATCAGCTAACATTTCAGCCACCAATCTCTCGATCTCCTGTTTCTGAAAATGCAGGTATCAATAGGGACGGACGTTGATCGAACCCGACTCAGACAAGAAGTGAATAGCATGATCACAGTCACGGGTTGGTGGTAAACCGTGGGGTTTAGTAAAAACATCATCAAATTGACCTAGTAATTCAGTAATCAGAGGAGCAGTAAGAGGAACCGGGGAAATAAAATTCGAAACCAGATCTAACCGAAAATACTCGGCGATGACGTTTGTGGTAGCCAATCGTCTAAGACCATTGAATTGAACCGGCTGGACCCGTGGTGCCCCCTCACCAACCTAGCGGACTTTCTGTCCATTATAGGAAAATTCGAACACGGAAGAAGCATAGTTTGTCAGGACCGCTCCCAAAGTCGCAAGCCATTCAAACTCGAGCACCATATCCCACCCCTGGATAGGGAAAACAAAAAAATCCACAAGAATTTCATGATTTTGGATGACTAATGGTACCTGTCTCACAATTCATGTACATGGCAATCGCTCCCCACTGCCAACCAAGACTGAGAAACTGGGCGTAGTAGTGACATACAGATTAAGATAGGTAGCCACCCTCGTTTGCACAAAATTGTGCGTGCTTCCACCATCCAGAAGAATCTGAACTGGCTTGCCATAAACAGAGCCCTGAAAATGCAGAGTAGAAACAAAACAACCTCCGGCGAGTGCGTTGTACGAAATAGCATATTGGAGTTGTGACGACTGGGCTAAGGAAGATAGTTCAGAATCGAGGCCGTGAGGTGGGGGTAACAGATGTGGTTCGGCGGTGTCACAGGGTGCGAAATCATCTTCCAACAATAGTAACTGAGGTTTTGATTTGCACCTATGGTCCCATGTATATTTCTCGTCGCAGTGGTAGCACAACCCTTTTGCTCGTCGCTACACTGCTTCACCTGGTGTCAAGCGCCGGAGGGGAAGTTTTTGGCCATTGGCCAAGGTGGCAGTATGTTGTTGAGGTTGAGAAGTAGAAGTCTGATGGAGAGGGGTCTTGGGTGTAGGCAGCAAGGGTTTGGTGGAGCCCAACGTGGGTTTGGCAAGCCCCTTCTCAAGAGCTATTCGTTGCTCATGTAGCAGGGCCAAGGCCATGGCTTCTTCTAATGTGGCTGGACGGTGGATTAACACTGAATGCTTTATGTCTGCACGAAGCCCATAAATAAAGCAATGGACTAAAAAGTGGGTTGGAAGGGAGACAACCCAATTGGTGATAGCCTCAAAACTGGAGCGGTAGTCACTCACTGTCGTGGTCTGGTGGAGCTTGGCTAAAAGACCATCTGGTTCTTCCAACTCATGTGACCGGAAACGAGACACAATCGACGCCGTGAACGCCTCCCAACCAGAGAGTTGCCGGTTCTGATACATCCAATCATACCAATCCGCCGCAACATCGTCAAGATAAAATGAAGCAATCGATACCCGATCCTCTTTGGTGATTTGATAGAAATCAAAGTATTTGTTGGCCTGCATAACCCACCGATCTGGGTGAACTCCGGCGAAACGTGCCAGTTGTACAGCAGCTGGCTTGTGGCGACCAAGGGGGTGGTAAAGTGGCCTTCAGATGACGATGAACCAAACTTAGAGTCAGGAGGTGAAGGCTGTGAGAGTCGAGATAAAACTTCCTAGAGCAACACCTTCTGCTCGCCGACGTTCGAGGATAGAACATCAAAGTCGCGGCGGAGGGCTGAGACTATGTCGTCGAGGACCTTCAGGCGAGTTCCGTCAGCCATCTGTGTTGAACCTCTCAATGAAAGCACCAATGTTATGAAGGCTAATGCAATAGTAAAACAACGAGTAGAAAAACAATATAGGCAATAGTAAGTCTCTGATATTGAATTAAAAAGTGCAGTACAACTTTAATGAAAAGTGGAAATGAGAGACAGAAACTAAGAAGGGTGGTGAAAAGAAGGAAAGGACAAGCCTAACAATATTTTGCATGACTCATTCACTGTTAATGCCAATCATTATAAGGAGAATCATTATGTTATTCCGTGCCTCCTCTGGCCCTGGTCCACGTGGCTCCCATTCTGAAATCATCGTATTTGCTGGGAGGTTGTTTCACACGAGCACTTTTTCGCAGGCTTGGTGGTCCAATGGTTTCATCCTCATTCAAAGAGCCAGCTGTTGTAGGTGGGTTCATGACATTTACATAGCTAATGAAGTTATATGGTCCATTAGATAATATCAAGCCAATTAGAATGATGTAAATGAAGATTGCAAAAATGTTGAATTTTCCTCCATATGTTTGTGAAAAATGACATTAGATTGCATAATTTATGGGTAAGGCTAAGGATATTTGAGCTCTTGACTCTTTCCATTATGTTTAGTTTGTTCATTATGGCCAAACATAGTGTAAAAGAAGCCTTGGGGAGATTTTGTTGAGGGTCTTAATATCAATTAACATGTCTTATTTTTGAACTCCACTAATTTGTGACTTAATGATAATATTGTTTCCTCTAAATTGCATTAGGAATGTAGTTTAGAGCATCGTCAAGTATTGTGGAGAACCTCATGATATTACATAACCATTTATGGATTTGAATTAGCTCTTTTGCCTTAACCTGGTTTAGTATCATTTAACTTAGATTATTTAGCTCAAAGAGTAGGTGAAGAGGCCCTATTCTAATTGCCATACCATAATAGTGTGTTCCCATTCTTAACTTTGTATTTAACCTCTATATGTAGGCATTCTCATAGTTTTAGGAGTTATAACACTATCCAAGAGGAGTCAGCTCTAAATTTTACCATCCAAAAGTGTTTGCCTTTTAAGTGTGAATCCATTATACCCACAAGGATTTTTGACAATTAACATCATTTTTATTATCCTTATTGCAATGATTATCAGGCCTCTCTCAATTTTAGGTTTGAAAACCTCATACCGCTTGGCTTTTGTTATTGATTTCTTTACAGATTCACCATAATAAAGGAAGTTCGTGATCATCTTTTTTGATTCCTTAGTTAAGTCCTCGGAAAGATCAAATAAGAGGACTAGTACATATGTGGGTTATTGAGTATTGAATGATTAATTATACCCTACCCACAAAAGAAAGACATTGATTGCTCTAATGACCAATCCCTAAAAGGTGGTCTCTTAATAGTAATTAGCACTCTTAAATAAGCGATATTAGCCTCCTTAATTTGTAGACTTATCATATTAGAGAGCCAACATGCTAATTAACTTACTTTATTAAAGACAAATAGAGTAGTTTTATCTTTATTAATGAAAAGATCTTAAAGATTATTGAAGACATACAGAGAGTTCACTAATGAGCTCACTATAAAGTAGAACCACATCATCAATAAATAAAAAGTTAAAGATCATTAATTTTTTATTTTTTGTGAAATTTGAATTTTTCATCAAGATTAATGTTATAGTTAATTAACTTTGTTAACACCTTAATAAATAATATAAACAAGTAATGTGATAGGGCATCTCCTAGCCTCAACCTTTAGCTCCTTTAATTAAGTGAATAGGTTCGTTATTTATCAATACATTATAAGAGGTGGTCAAAATGTACTACTTAATCCACTTGACAAATTTAGAGGGAAGACAAAAGCCTCTATTGAGTGTATGACAAAGTTCCATTTAATAAAATCAAAATCTTAGCTAAAATTAATTTTCATAACACAACTCTTAAAGTACCGCTTCTTATTGTAATTATTAAATAATTTTTAATTCAAAAAGATATTGTCTCCAATATAGATCGCTGGAATAAAAGTAAGATTGATAATGAGCCTAATACCGACCTCATTTTAGAAGCTAGGAGATTAAAGATTACCTTGTACATTATGTCGCAACAAGAGATAGACCTATGATCTTCCAACCTTAGATGGATTATGAATATTTGGGATGACATTATTATAAGTCTTATTTAGCTCCTTCAACATTTTATTACTGCTAAAAAATTCTAGGGTTGCATTGGTGATTTGGGTTTTGATTAGGTTCTATGAATCCTTGAAGAAATATGCATTTAGTCCATCAGGACTTGGGACCTCAACTTAACAACTATAACCCATCCCTTGGTATCCTTATTGCTCATGGTAAAGAAGAACATCTCTTAGGTCTAGGTATGGATGCTGCTCCTTTTCAACTTAGCCTAGGATTAGAACAAGGTTCTTCTAACAACCAAGGGGCTTTGGATGCATGGTTTACATATTATGAGCTGAAAAAAATGCTAAAGTATTATGCTCCTTTTAATGTAAGTACAAAAAGAGCCTATGCAAAATCCTTAACTGGACTAGAGAAATTGTTCTTTTAAATTTTAAGCAATTCAGCCCCTCTAATTGGATTAGATCAAGATTAGACATATAGATACTGCCTTTCAAACTAGTATAAGAGCTTGTTATACTTATGTAACTTGGCTTATTTTGCTTTATAACATTGTTGTACTTTGGTGAGGCTAGCTATTTAAGGCCTTCTATTAATATATTAATTTTTTTATTTAAAAAAATGAATGAATGCTTAATGATACCTTTGAACCAGTTTCTTTAGGTTTTAGCTCGATATTATTGTATTTAAATTTCTATTTTCTATTTTTAAACAAAATTTTGATATTGATAATAATTGAATAATAAATAAAACTTTTAGATATTTATTAATAAATATTAGTAGAAATTCATTAAGTTGTATTGTAAATAAATAAATAATTTTTATAAATTAATATTTGTTTGTTAATATATTTCAATGACTAAAATATTATTTAATTTAAGATGTTTTAATTTTAAAATATATTTATTAAATATATATCTCATTTTATTTTTCAAAAATTAATATTTGAACTAATTATAAGATTAAAATAAATCAAATATTTAATTATATTGATCATAATTTTATTAGTAATTAATATTAAATAATTAAATAATGTATATTTATTTGATGAAAAATCATATCATTAAAAATAAGTATTAATTTTATGGTTTTTTATAAATAAAAAATAGAAAGAAACTAAAATTAAAAATAGAAAAAAATTAAAAAATTATAAATATGAAAATGAAACCAGAAAGTAAAAAATTACATTAAAAAATAGATTTTTAGCACATCAACCATCTATCTTTGTCTACTTTTAGTCTTTTATACATGTTAATATTTGAGCTATTTTTCTTATTTTTATGCATTTGAAAGAACATAAATTATTTAAAATTTGAGAGCAAAATATTTAATCTTCTAATCTATTGAAGTGATCATTAGACGAAATATATTAAATAATATTTACATAAATTTAAGTAAATTCGGGTACAAATCTTAATCTAATTGCTTTTTTTGGGGGTAATAAGACAGAATTACATGACTTCCCTGTATTCTGACAAGAAATCCTTAATTTGCTGTATATGTACACTTGGACGCCCAAATGTTTGACGATTGATCTCACGAATCGGAGTCGAGCTTCCTACGTATAGATACACTAAAGAGTGAACCATAATCAAAGTTAACTGGTATGGACTTGCATCAACCAACGCCTCTCAACTTCTCGTAAGTGTGGGCCGCTTTTCCTCCGCAACTTGTTACCTGTGATTTCTTCACCATGTCAGCGCGCCGGCGGATTCTTACCAATATCCAAACATGCCAACGGGTGTTAGGACAGAATTGGTCGACTCTTTTTGACGTCACTTGCTAGCTCCTCTGGGGCTGACGTAATAAGTCCATTTTTTATGCGCAATTTTTGTAACCCTCCTTACCTATTTTATAAGTCCATTTTTTATGCGCAATTTTTGTGACCCTCCTTACCTATTTTTGTGATTTTGTCTTTTGCATATCAAATCTCTACATCGACAGGGGGGCACCCGCATGGAGCATTGGGCCAGCAGATCCAACGGACAGACCAGCCACCTCCTCCCGGATGGGTCAAGTTAAACACTGACGGCGCTTGCAACCGTTCCTCCTATTCCACCACCGCGGGAAGCCTTCTCCAGGACAGCACCGGTAATTGGCTTGGCGGCTTTGTACAGAACCTCAGATGGTGTTCTCCGACCTCCGCTGAACTCTGGGGAGTATATACGGGACTCATGCTCGCGTGGAATTCATGTTATCGTCGAATTGAACTTGAGGTGGACTCTTTAGTGGGACTCAACCTCCTCTCCTCTTCGGCCCGACGGTCCGCGACCCACAATTCCATCATCACAGGGATTAATGAACTGTTTACCAGAAATTGGACTGTGGTTCACCGGCATATCTACTGTGAGGGCAACCATTGTGCCGATTGGCTGCCGTCCTATGCAAAGCACTTTGCGATCGCCTCCACTTATTTTGACACTCCACCTATTAAGTATCATGTACTCCTCTTAGAAGATCAGTCGGGACTCTATTTTTTTCGTCTCATTATGTAATTTGTCTTTTTCCCTATTAAAAAAAAACAACAACATAAACCGAGAATCCCCACGAGTAAAAAGAGACGGGGAATTTTAAGCTTTCAACTCACTTTATTTCAATGAGGCTTGCACTTTATTCGTCTCGAAGCTTCTGGCCATGTGAAACATGAGAATTTGATCCTGTACATAACCCCATCTCCACTTCACTTTTTGATTCTATACGACTTCCAATTTACTCATAGCATATCCAACCTACATTGCACATAGAATATATACTTGACCTAACATTTATAGATAATTTTATGAGCTAGGATCTTTGTTCATTTTATCCCGTTTTTATTCTATCTCATAAATCTCAGCCAGGATAGAGACGGGATAAAATAGACAGACAGAAGATCCTGTTCCATAATTTTAATTGTAAGTTCCACTAAATTCCTACCTTCATTTTCAACTGATTCAACTATCCAAAGTAGTATTATGTTGTGCTTTTGTGATTATAAAATATATCAAATTTAGGTCAGCGTAATATAGAAAAAATAGGGTCTCTTCACTCTGTCCAAAGTATTTAAGGTGGGGGCCAGATGGGATTGGCAAGCACTATAACGCAAATTCCAACTTCAGTTTCTGGAGAACCTTGAGCTTCCTCCATAAGTTGCCATCAAATCTGAAGACAAATGTGCCTAACATACGACAAAACAACCACTTTCTATTCTTGAGCTACGTGGTCCTATAACTATAAACCACAAGGCAACTTATGAGATAGTTGTTAATGTGGATGCCATTGCCAATCTGCCATGCTATTTGAGTTTATATAGATGATTTGAACTGAAAAGAAAAAAAGAAAGAAGATTTAGGACAATGATATCAGAAAGAAAGTGGTCCTCTCCTCTTTTTGTAATTTATTTTTACTTCAGTAATGTATGTATGTAAGTTATGTAACCAGAGAATTTGGCAGTGGGATGGGAATGTCGTTAATGAACATGGATGCTGATAGCTGACTCGAAAGACTTCTCGTCTAGCATGTCAATAACATACTTGCGTGGTGGTTACGCCTGTCGCTTCGGAGGTGTACTGGAGATTCCCTTTGCCTTATCAAGTCCTTGGCGTTCTTTCTTCACCACAACTTTTCACTCGAGAATTTCCCATTTTTGCATGTTCTTTTATGTAAGGATCATGAATTGTTCTGCACGATTTTAATGGTTTACATGGATATAGGAGAGTGAAGTTGACTATGGTTGTTGCTTAAAAAATGACGACGATAAAAAGGAGAGCTTTTGTTAAGGCTCAAGAGGTTTTGGACTTCTCTAATCAGCTCCTCGTCGAAAAGCCTTCTCTTTCTTTCTTAATCCCTTTGCTTTTGATCGTTTGGTGCATTGAAAGATGCCTTTTTTCTTTCTCCAACTGGGTTCCTCTTGTTGTTGCTGTTTGGGCCACTGTTCAGGTAAGCTTCTTCTGTTCACGGTCTTCTGTTGTTTCTCTCGTTGTCATGTGATGGTATGGTTTGATTACCAGGTTTTGAGAATATGAATGACGGTGTAAAAGAATTCTTACAACATCGATTTCACTGTGTAGTATTACAGTTATCAACGGCAGATAATCGTGGAAGACCTGAACAAAAAATGGAAGCGAGTAGTACTGAGCGCCTCGGTACCTTTATTTCTTCTAGTTTCCTGCGGGTTCCCTTCAATTTCTGCTTTCAAAGTGAATTTATAACATCTAACGCTATTGTACAGCCAATAACGCCAGTGGAACACTGCGAGTGGCTGAACAAGCTGTTTATGGAAGTTTGGCTCAACTATTTTAACCCAAAATTTTCATCAAGGTTCTCATCAATGGTTGAGGTTAGATTCAAACCATTTTGATTAACTTATTGATAACTTGCAGAAACATATACTATCCTTGGCTCATTATGTGCACATTTTTTATAAAGTTTATGTTCAAATTGCTTTCTGCTTTCTTTATATATTATCTATTGGTTTTCTCTTTCTGCAACTTACTACTGAAAAAAGAGGCTATTACTAGCATGTTTTTTAGTTAATAGGTTGATAAGCTGTGCAAAAAGCAAATCCAGAACCCGCTGTTTTCTCTTTTCTTTTTGGGGACAATTATATTGCTTGGGTCATACTTTCATATGTTTTTAAGATATTATCATTTGACGATGGTGATAGAAGAGTTGAAGTCGATCAGTTGTCAAAATTTCTTTAGGACTATAAAGTGTGACTATAAGTATGACTGTTAGAAAATTGATTCCACTAACTTAAAATAGTTGAAATTGAGCATTTGTATAATTTCCTTGGTTTATGCGGAGGATGTCATAATTTCTTGATATCTGGCAGGCTTTCACCACAAACTTCTTTTAACACAGTCACACAGTAACAACTATCTCAGAAGTCATTACAATGCTGTTTGCACATTTTGCTGTTTAACTGTTTATAAACCGGCACTAATTACTTAAAATTGTAATGCAGAAACGATTGAGGCAACATAACTCGAAGCTGATTGTAAGTAGTGCACTTTTTCATTCTGTATTTTGTTTTGACGGATTAAATGACATCAACACTGTTTAGTTAAGAAAAATTGTACATTTTGTAGGAAAGAGTTGAACTACTGGAATTTTCACTAGGTTCATGCCCACCTAGCCTGGGTTTACAAGGGACTAGCTGGTCAAGTTCTGGAGAACAGGTTTGTTTTCCAGCCTCACAGTTTTTGAATTTTTCCAACAAACTTGCTTAGGTTTCTATGCTTACGTATATATATATATATATTTGAAAAGTAAGTAATAAACAAAAAGAATACATGTTCTATGCTGATATATTAGCTGCTCTGCGCATCCATTTAGGCTACCTTGTCCATGTTTTATGAGTAACAATCTGAAGCCAGATTTTCTTAGTTACCAAAATGACCTTCTGTTCTTTAGTATCATAATTAGCTCACTTTTGCAGTAACGTTAGCTCTTAATGGGGGAAATTAGATAAAAGGGTCCATATAAATAAACTATGAAAGACAATTGTGTTGGGTTGATTAACTCGTCACATCCTTGAGCATTTAATTTGTTTCACTTCACTCTTTGGCTAGTCCTTTATTAGTAATTGGAAGAGTTATAGCAACAACTACTACTCATTGGATGCATTCTAAATTTTTCATGTATAATATTCATATGCACCTGTATTGAATGGTGAAATAAAGTGCATTCAAAATTTTCATATGTCCAAAATTAGAGAGAGACTGTCCCCAATTCAAGCACATTTTATGAGAACAAATTGACACTACTTCATCTTGATGTAGGACAAAATGTGAGATACTTTCATAAGAATGACATCACACGAAATAGAGTCCTCATATATTCCTAATTTAAAAGACACCAAGAGCCTTTGAGCAACTAGTATAACACTATCATCTACTCAAGCAACTTTTTAGGGATTTGGATATTTCTATATGAGTAAATTCAATCGCTTTACTATGTTTCTGGATACCACATTTATACTATTTCATCCATTAATGATAAGCTTGCATACTTTATCCCCACGTTTAACTTGAGTCAAGAAAATAGCACTATGAAGTCATTGTTGTTCTTTCGCTTTAGGGGTCGTAAGTATGCGTCTCACTACATTAAGATTTGTAGGACTAGCTAGTTCATCGAGTTTCCTTCTAACTCCACTCTAGCTTCGTGCTTACACACGTACTCATCAATTTCTTCCTCTTCTTCTTCTCCCATCATATGCAAACCTTTATTAGGACATTCATAAGCAAAATGACTCCTCCCATTACATCAAAAGCACTTCTTGTCATTGCTACGTCCTTTCGTCCCCGTCTTAGCTATGAATCCTTTATTAGGACATTCATAAGCAAAATGACTCCTCCCATTACATCAAAAGCACTTCTTGTCATTGCTACCTCCTTTCGTCCCCGTCTTAGCTATGAATTTACCTTTCAGTTCAACTCCTTGAAAAGTTTTGTAGTCATTTTGTTGTGCAGATTTTGATGCATTGGGTGCTGGTCTGAAATTTTGCACCGTCGTAGTTCTCCGCATGCCGAACTTCCTAGCTTGACTTTGAAACTTTTTAGTTACTTGTTGTCCTAAGTATTGTTCAACTCCTTGCAAATTTCTGCCCTTAAGCCATTTTTGTAGTGAGATATAAGTTGTCGTTCCGACTTCATCCCTTCACATCATATAGAAAGTTCATCAAATATTTCCGTGTACGTAGTTACGGACATAATCTCTTGTCTAAGGTTGTTAGTTGACCTTAGAGATCTTCCTGATAATGAAATGGTGAGTATTTTTTTTATAACTTTAGCTTCATCTCTTCTCAATCAACAATTGGCGGTTGACATGTTTTTCGAAGTCTATCATCTACCGATCTCTACCAGATTTTAGCATTTCTAACTAGCTTCATCTTTTCAAATCAAACTTTTCAATCTTCTGACACGTGGTAACAGTCAAAGAAATCTTCCATTACATTGTCAAATCTAAGAGCAGGTGTGGATCCATCATTTCTGCAAAATCAGGGGCTTCAACACAAACTTTCTTAGTAATGTCATCGAGTTGTATATTTCAACTCTATAATGTCCTCTAAAGGATTGCATGCACTCTCCATATGCTGCTAGTTGGTTTCTTTGTTTTGGATCTCTCGATAGGGCGTTGATTTCCTAACCCCATTCGCTATTGATTAGTGTCAACCTCTTCGTCTTGGATTTCACTTTCTCCAACCTCACCATTAAGTGTAGTTTGTTGTCTGATATTGTATTCTTGACTAGTTCTTGGAGCACCTTGTGATCTAGGGTCATTAAGGTTCAATCTTCCTATAACTCTTAGAAGTTTTTGATCACTCTTGGTTGCTAAATATTTCTCTATATGCCCTTCCGCTACGTGTCGCCATTGTGAATCAAAGCTCTGATACCATATTGATGTAAGATAAATAGAAGAATTATTAACTAATAGCTAAAAATTATAAAATTAAGGAATATGGTTGATATTAGGCTGTTGGAATATCAAATTTTAAATTTTGGCTAGGAATGTTGAAATTTCAGATTTTGTACAACGGGAATTTTAAGGCTTAATTGCTGGAAATTTAAGGTTAGGATTTCAGGGTTTAATATGGTGGAAGTTAGGATTTTGGTTGCTGGAATTTTCTGGTGACCACAAAGAATGGAAGGTAAGAACTAAGAATCACTATTAGGGTCTAAGAATTACTCTTAGAAAAAAACATTACACCTTCTAGTTGAAAACTCAAATTTGTAGAAATTCTAGATTGCTTATTCTTGATGAAGAGTTGAATACACAGATATATCTAGTTCTTCGAACCCTTATTCTAGTAGGAAAGGGTTCCTGATTTAAATCATCTTATAATAGAAATTCTATAAGTCCTATACAACTAAGATAATATATCTAAAATAGAATAACATATACTACTACTTCCTATTTAATAAGGAATCTTAACAAAATCTAAATTTCAGCATACTTTGATTTCAACTCAATTCCCAATCTAAATTTGTCTTGTCTTTTGCTACACTTTGGTTACTCATGATATCGTGCCCAGATCTTAAATGATTAAAGAGAACAGCTAGAGGATCTGTAGATGGATGTACCTAGTTACCTATGGAAAGTGAGAAATGAGTTTTGAGAATGGTGCAACTATTATGTTTTGAAGATATTATGATCATAAAAGGCAACTAACATGAATTATTGATACGTTATAGACACAAAAACACATTATATATGTGTATGTTTTTGTACATTAGGGGTTTTTGCAGCTTGATTATCATTTCTTCCTTGAAACAATGAAATATATCCAAAAGTTTCATAGAGTATTGTTGTTTATTTGGCAGCCAATTATGCGTTTGGGATTTGATTGGGACACTAGTGACATGAGCATTATGTTGCTGGTTAAGCTTGCCAAGCCGTTCAGGGGAACTACTCGTATAGTTATCAACAGCTTCCACATCAAGGGTGATGTATGTAAATTATTACTTTCTGGCATTGTAGATAAATTGGCATAGATATCTCTATTTTGATTGTTGTTTTGCTGATAAGTTTTTGCGGTTGTGTGTGTGCATTGGTTGTTTTTACATGTGTTCCTGGAGTCTCAATGTTACTTAAAGTGAATTTTTGTATAATGCATAATTGCAACTTGTTGGAATTGCTAACTACCCACATCCATATACAATTATTTTGCAACTATGGACTATATCTACTGGCTGGTTGTTTATTATCCCTTCTTACTAAGTTTTTTCTAATTTAACCATTAATTAAGGTTCGTCTCTCATTAATAAACATTTTTTTCATACATGTCCCTTTTGAATTTCCCCAAACTACTAATAACTAAAATATGAAATAAAAAGAATTGCTGGGAAATATGTTTGGAACCAAATGATCTATTGCCAAGGATGTATGCTACTACTTGTACTAGAGATTTGATTGCATTTTATCAACAAATAGATGAGTAAATGAAATAAGCTAAAAAATAGGTAAAACACAACATCCCATGAAAATGCATATACACAAGCCAAAAAAGATTGTATACTCGAAAATAAACTTTAGGGAATGTAAACTATAAGACAAAACTAGTTTATCTACATTTCGCACCCCATAAATAGATATTGGTCGTTTATACGTTTATGTTACTACTTGACTGGTTGTATACATTTTACAGCTTCTCTTGATGCCAGTTCTAGAAGGGAGAGCAATTTTGTACTCATTTGTATCAACTCCTGAAGTGCGCATAGGATTGGCCTTTGGAAGTGGTGGAAGTCAGTCACTGCCAGCTACAGAGCTGCCCGGTGTTTCTTCTTGGCTTGTATGTTTCTTATCTAATTGTAGTACTCTGTTTCACTCCAATTGGTATGTGTTTCTTCAAATGGATATAGAACAGGGATGTATTGTTTGATGAGATTGGAATTTTTCATTGATACATGGTCAACTGCTGTTGGAATTTTGTCTCTTGGAGTTGCTTGTCAAGTTGGTCTTTTAGCACTGTGCTTCATCTCTTGGGTTTCATAACTATTCAGATCTCCATGAATTCTGGATTTTTTTGTTTTGCTATATATGAGAACCTGTTTTCCATCCCAATTGTATACACTAGCAGGAATTCGAAATTATGGTCCAATGGGTACATGAAACCTTAGAATGTTTTCAAATCCTTTGGTTCTTTAAATATTCTCTTTTTTCTTTTTGAATTACGAAAATGCTTATTTATGGAATTTTTTAAAATTTATCTTGTCAGTCAGGTCAAAATTGCTTCTGAAACCTTAGTGAAGACTATGGTTGAACCTCGCCGTCGATGTTTTAGTTTACCAGTAGTGGATTTACAGAAAATGGCTGTTGGCGGAATTGTACATGTGACAGTCATTTCAGCTAGTAAACTTTCTGGGAGGCATTTGAAAGGAAGCCCAGCAAGAAAACAATTTTATCTTAGGACTGGTATTTCAGAAGAACGTGTTGATATTGAAGATCTGCATACATTTGTTGAGGTTGAGCTTGGACAGTTGACAAGGAGAACAAATATAAGACCAGGGTCAAGTCCTACATATGATTCAACATTCAACATGATTTTGCATGAAGAAACGGGAATTCTTCGATTCCAGCTTTACAACTGTACCCCAGGCAGTGAGAAGTATGACTTTGTAGGAAGTTGTGAGATAAAGGTACAGTTTTGTTCAAATTCAGAGGGATTAAGAACTAACTAGTGGCTTATTTGGTTTTTCTTGCAAAGTATATGCAACTTTGGCATTTATAACACTAGCATGAAATGTGACTTATTTGGTTTTTTTGCAAAGTTGGTTTTTCTTGCAAAGTATATGCAACTTTGGCAATTATAACACTAGCATGAAATGTGACTTATTTGGTTTTTCTTGCAAAGTATATGCAACTTTGGCATTTATAACACTAGCATGAAATGTGACTTATATGGTTTTTCTTGCAAAGTATATGCAACTTTGGCATTTATAACACTAGCATGAAATTTAGCCAGGGATGTTAAATCTCTACATCTTATGCCTGCTATGATTTTTCTGTTCCTATCTGTATGAGTTGAGTTTAATTATTGGCTTGATCTTTGAATTTTATCTTTTTCTCTCAGTTCTTGTAACCTTTTTGAGCAGATCAAGTATGTTGCAGATGACTCATCAATGTTTTGGGCAGTAGGACCTGACTCCGGTGTAATAGCTACCCGTGCTGAGTTTTGTGGAAAAGAAGTTGAAATGGTTGTTCCATTTGAGGGGGTTGGTTCAGGCGAGGTAAAATATTCAGATTCCAAGTAATTGCATATTTTTAATTACTTTTAAATGATACATTTTACCTATAGAAGGTGTTGTAGTTTTACCGATTAGGTGCTAACAAATTTTGATGCTTATTTATTACTTTTTCTTTCACATTTCCCATTTTTCGCTATATAGTCTTATCATCATCATCATCACACCTAATTGAATCCCACACCAATGCGGGGTCTGAGGAGATCTATTAATACGCAACCTTACCCTTACATAGTAGGAAAACTGTTTTTGGTAGACTATAAGCAAATGTGACATGAAGAGTTTAAAAAAATAGATACATAAAAAATAAATAAATAATTAGAATAAAGTAAAAAAAAAGTAAAAAAGAATAATAACGGCTTCAAAAAAAATTCAAGTTTAGAAGATAAATATTAAGAAAATAATAAGGATAAGAATAAGAATACTAAGAATAATAATAATAGTCGTAAGAAAAGAAGAGAAACTCAACCAGCTGAATCAAGAAGATGCCTAGATGGTCAACAAGATGCACATAGGGGAATCACATACAAATCAAATCTAAGAAACATGCAGAGTAAAGAGGCATTCAAGAATTAAAGAATTAAAAGCAATAGTTAGAATGCAGGTAGCAAGAAAGCTGAGACAACTAGACAATGGTAGAGATACCGTGACCGGAGCCTTTATCCACACAGAACCTAGATATGAGTAGCGAGGCTAGAAGCATAGGCGAGCTCATTTGTAGATCTTGGAAACTCCACTGGATCACCTGCAAGAAAATATGTGATTAAGAAAAAGGTTGCCAACTTTCGGAAACCCGAGTGAAACTCCTGACGAGGGTTCTAGAGCAGGGAAGATTTAGGAAAATTTTCGAGAGTCCAGAAATAAAACCCAATAACGAACTCTGTACACTTGCAAACATATGCTCCTCTGATTCTATATCCTGCTGCCCGGGAACCTAACCATAGATGGACACACGCACAATCAATGAGGTTACGTATAGACTGTGAGAGACGTAGCAATCAACAAGGACAACAACAGTGTTGGGGAGTGCATAAGTGCTGTGGAAGTATCTGGCAGCAGCGTCACTGTAGTTGGTTTAACGTATGGGCTGAAACTAGAAACTATCCCAAGAGACCCACACCTGCCTGTCAGAAATCAGAGCACGACCGTTGGAGTACCAATGGCACGCAAAGAAAAGGTTGATGGATTCGCATGCAACTATCAATAAAATTTTAGTTTTATGATATTTGAGATATATAATGACTATATGAGCAGTCAGAAAATTTTATACTTACCTCTGGTCCTTGGACTGTCTGCAATAGGCCATGGTTCTTGGCTTGGCCTAACAGTTAACTTGGGCCTGATTTCTACTGTGCAAAGTCAGTACGGATAAGGATTATTTCATTTATAAGCTCATGCATAACTTCCAAAGTAATGGTTCTAAAAGACATTCTGAGTGAGAATTTGGCAATTTTGACAACCATGGTTACATGTAAACTTATCAAGGTTCCTCATTTTCTTGCTGAACAGTCCAACCAGGTTATTGAATTGTTGATATTTTTATAACACCAAATATTGCTTTTCTTTGCTATTTCAGTGTGGCTGCTCGTTATGGTTTTTCATGTCTCTAAAAGATAGCTAAGGAATTATGTTGTTTCAATGCAATTTGCAGTTGAGAGTCAAACTAGTGTTAAAAGAATGGCAATTTTCTGATGGTACGCATAGTGTTAACAAGATCGATGCCAGCTCTCAGCAATCAGCATATGGATCATCAAATCATCGATTGAGGACGGGAAGGAAAATCAATCTAGCAGTTGTTGAGGGAAGGGATCTTGCTACGAAAGAAAGATCTGGGAGGTCTGATCCATATGTTAAATTGCAGTACGGAAAGGTAGAGTTCTTCTGTCTTTATAGGATTTGAGATTCCTTAACTGATGTTAAAGATCTTGAAAATGTCAAAACATAGGTTATACCAGAGTTTAGTGATTTATTTATTGCCTGACACTGACTGACTGCTGCAAGCTTGTCCTCAGGTTCTTCATAGAACAACAACTGCCCATGCTTCTAATCCTACATGGAACCAGAAGTTTGAATTTGATGAGATAGGAGGTGGTGAATGCCTTATGATTAAGTGCTACAATGAAGACTTCTTTGGAGATGACAATATTGGAAGTGCAAGAGTGAACATGGAAGGACTGGTGGAAGGATTAATGAGGGACATATGGGTTCCCCTTGAAAAGGCAAACTCAGGAGAAGTGAGGCTGCAAATTGAAGCAGTCAGGATTGACAACTCAGAGGTAACCAAGGTATCATTTATCTTTAATGTACAGTGCTTAAAGAGATACAATGGCTCAGAAATAGTTTTGCCATACCCTTTTCATGGTCCATAGCATAGCCTTATGTATGTTTTTTGTTTTCCCTGTGAACTTTTTTGTGAATGTGTATAGTCCTGGTATGGATTGGAATTCCCAGTGTGCTGGCTTACGGGTTTATAATACTTTAGCTTGATGCTTCCCACTTTAATATGTTTTTCCTTCCCTCATTTCCCACTTTCTTGAACATCTCAGGGTTCAGGTGCAGGTTCAAATAATGGTTGGATTGAACTTGTTATAGTTGAAGCTAAGGACCTTATAGCTGCAGATGTCGGAGGGACCAGCGATCCTTTTGTAAGGGTGCAATATGGAAACTTGAAGAAGAGAACTAAGGTTTGAACTTTGCATTCATAGTTAACACGGATTCACCAGAATTTGTATGTTTTTTTCTTTCTATAGTGACCAACGTATGGCCCAGAGTTTGAAGCAATGACATCATGTTAAAGAAGGAAAACTCTAGTGTATGTCAGCGTTTGGCATCTTTTGATCTCTAAGGTTGTGGATCATAGGTCTCTAATTCACTGTTCATACTTTTTTTGTCTTTTTGAGCATTCAGCCTGATGTACGCCAGTTCTCCTGCACTTTAAATCTCTTCTCCTCAAAGGAGTCTAGGACATCCATCAATCTGTTTTCACTATTAAGAATTAGCCCTACAGGAATTGTTTGGCACAACATGCTCTTTTGTAGATACTTTAATGGGAAATATTTATGAGAAATGGCATTTTATCATATGTCTAAATCCTGTAGATTTGTTATAGCAAATTTGTATCACTGTTTCTGTCTATGCTTCTTGCCCTACTACAATCATTTGCTCTGCTTTGGTTTGCTTTTCAGGTTGTGGAAAAAACTTTGAATCCTCATTGGAATCAGACCTTAGAATTCCCTGATGATGGTAGTCCACTGGAGTTGCGTGTGAAAGATCATAATGCTTTGCTACCCACTGCAAGTATAGGTGATTGTGTTGTAGAATATCAGAGATTGCCTCCAAACCACATGTCTGACAAGTGGATACCCCTCCAAGGTGTTACAAGAGGAGAGATCCATATCCAAATTACTAGGAAGGTTCCTGAACTCGAGAAGAGAACCAGTGTGGACTCTGAAGGGTCACACGGACTATCAAACAAGGTGAGATTGTAATCCTCTTCTTTTTTAAAAGGCAATTTAGTCCTTAGGCATCGTGGAATTTGCATTGCACTTTTAAAGTCACTTGGCGTCATTACACTTGGTGTTCAAATTTTGGTTTACACTTAAAATTACTACTAATGGAGTGAGAGTATACCTACATAATAGTGAGGATTTAAGTAAAATTGACCTACTTTAAAAGAAAAAAAGACTACAGAAAATCTATTATTAGTATAGATCAATTGGAAGTTTGATGAATATGAACGTCTTTTTTTTAAGCACCCTGAGATAATCTGGTTTCCTGAACTTTGACTATTGCTCCTGAGCTTCATGTTTCTGAATTTTTCTAGGCTTTTGATCAGTATTTAGTGATGCCATTTGGTTTTCTTAGACTAAGATTTATTTAATTGTAACATGGGGATGCATCATGAGTTTGTCATGATGTGCCTATCATAATGAACTGCTTATCAACTTTTTCAACCAAGTCTTTATACAAGCTTCAGATGTTAAGCTGGTTATTATGAACATAATTTCATCAGATAAAAGAGATGATATCTAAGCTTCAATCTCTGGTGGATGATAGCGACATTGAGGGAGTATCAGCATCTTTGAGCGAGTTGGAGAGCCTTCAAGATGAGCAAGAAGACTATATGGTACAGCTTGAGACTGAGAAAAAGCTGCTGCTTAACAAGATAAGAGAGATTGGTGAGGAGATTATGAAATCAACCCCACTCATGAGCTGAGGATTTTCTTGAGTTTGAACCTTGCATGGTAGCTTTGTTCATTGTCTTCTATCACTTTCCTTTTACACAGGCTATAGAGTAAAAATAGGCATACAGGTCATCAAAAGTAAGGTCCTTACAGTCCTTGCCACATTCCACTAGACTAAAATATGCTTATAGCTCCTTTTCTGGTTTTTGGATGAAAGCTTGCAAGTCCGTTTATCTGAAGATTTAAGACGACGTTCAGGTCACTACTTTCCCGGGTTCACCGCTTCTTGTTGTTGTAAATGATCAAAGAAATAAGGAAACAAACTATGGCGCGTTACCACTTGCCACTCTCTCTTGTAAAGCAACAGCCAACAGTATATTGCTATGAATATGATATGATGGCATGGCCTCTCTAAATCGACTTTTAGCCTCTTTGTTTGCGCTCTTTGAGGTTTAAATCGTTTTCCAGAGGTTGAGGTTTTGATTTTTATCTAACGTACAAACTTCTAAAACATTACGTTCGACTCGTCATACAGTGAATATTGGCTGTTGAATGAACCAAGCATCATACAAATTACAAATTCCATATTAAGCCTTGACTTTGCTATCGATTATAGCTTTTGGAGTATGAACATGAATTGTATGATGTTGAACAAGTATCTCAATGGACATAAAATAAACTGATCATCTAAAAAACAAGCTTAGCAAAAGTAACGTGAAAGAAACATGAGCCATCAAGTTGATGCATCTACTAAAATCATAAAGGCTCAAGCAAACGAGTCTGAATTCTGCAAGGCCCAAAAAGAAAATATCCCTCGAGAAAGTCTTATCCTGCCACACCAGTGAACAAGTTAGCCTGTCAAGAACTGCTAAAACTAAAAATAGATCATCAACTTCAACCTCTCTCCCGTCTGTACGTTGTTTCCCCATGGGATGAAATTATCCCATTCCCACAAAATCAGAACAATGACACTTGCAACTACCAAACTAACAGAATTTCAACTAAGAACCTCACTGCCACTCACTTCCCACTCACTATTTTCCAATTCCTGTGCTCCTAAGACCTCTTCTCATGCTCTGAGGCTTCACTTCTCTTCCTCTGCTTCTCTCAGGACCAACAAGCACTCAAAACCCAGAAGTCCTAATACGTCCCCAAATACTCCATGGCATTCGAGATGGCCCTCTCGCAAGCCTCCCCTCGAAGACCCACCAAGGAAAATCGCTCAACCCTACGGAAAAGAAGAAAAGACTCGATTTTTCACCAAAGACAAAGGCCAAAACGCCATAGAAAGAATTGTCCTTCGGTTGAGAAACTTGGGTTTAGGGGTTGAAGAAGGGGAAGGTGTAGAAGAAGGGGACGACGGAATCGCTGCCGGAGATTTTGCTCCAGTGACGGGAGAGGAGAGGCTGGCGGATTTGTTAAAACGAGAGTGGGTTAGGCCGGACACAATCTTTTCTATGAAGGATAAGGAAAATGAAAATGATGATGAAGTGGTATTGCCATGGGAGAAAGATGAAGGAGTTGAGGGGGAGGGAGAGATTGGGAAGGAGAGGAAAAGAAGGGTTAAAGCTCCAACATTGGCGGAATTGACATTGGAGGATGAGGAGCTGAGGAGATTAAGGAGAAATGGGATGTTTTTAAGAGAAAGGATAAGCATTCCGAAAGCAGGGCTAACAAAGGAAGTTATGCAGAAAATTCATGATAAATGGAGGAAAGAGGAGTTGGTTAGGCTCAAGTTTCATGAGGTGCTTGCTCATGATATGAGGACTGCTCATGAACTTGTGGAGGTAACCTGGTCTTGAGAATTGTGAATTGAACGAGCGGTTGTTCTATTCTGCCTATATTGAGTATTTGATTTTCAGAATTCGCCACTGGTTGTTGCTACCTTGCGTTGTTTGATTTTGCATTTTGATAGATGTGTTAGAGTTAGATTAGGATTTTTTGGATTGTTTGACTAACTACTTGTACTGATTGGTCAGCGTCGAACAGGGGGTTTAGTTATATGGAGGGCAGGGAGTGTTATGGTGGTGTTCCGTGGGATTAATTATCAAGGGCCTCCATCAAAATCTCAAATAGCTGACTGCGAAGGGAATGCTCTTTTTGTTCCAAATGTTTCCTCTGCTGATGTGGCAACAGTGACCAGTCAGGAGCTTGCAACTTCTATCCCTGGAAAGAGTAAACCAGCTGCGCTGAGAGCAGAATGCACTGAGAATATGACCGAAGAGGAAACTGAATATAATCAACTGCTAGATGGATTAGGCCCTCGATTTGA
Source organism: Erythroxylum acuminatum (assembly GCA_026284645.1). Taxonomy (NCBI): domain Eukaryota; kingdom Viridiplantae; phylum Streptophyta; class Magnoliopsida; order Malpighiales; family Erythroxylaceae; genus Erythroxylum; species Erythroxylum acuminatum. The sequence continues at coordinate 9,434,675 of JANKOD010000007.1, forward strand.
AGAATGGTGGGGAACAGGAGTGCTTCCTGTGGACGCTGACATGCTACCTGGGAAAGTTCCTGGTTATAAACCACCTTTTAGGCTACTTCCTACGGGAATGAGATCACGTCTTACTAATGGGGAGATGACAAACATGCGGAAACTTGCTAAATCACTCCCCTGTCACTTTGCTCTTGGTATTGCTTCCATTCGGTAAAATTCTCAGTTGCAATCCCAACTTTAAAGACATTATGCCACATGTCATTCTGAGCTTCTATGCAGGGAGAAACAGAAATCATCAAGGATTGGCAGCAGCGATACTCAGACTTTGGGAGAAGAGCTTAGTTGCAAAAATTGCTGTGAAGCGAGGCATTCAAAATACAAATAACAAACTAATGGCTGACGAGTTAAAGGTGTGTTGCGTAGTTCCTGCACACCATGGAAGGGACAATTAGTTGTACCGAATGCGTATGTACATGTGCACACGTGCGTGCACACACACACTTGTACATACGCATTAGGTACAACTAATGCATGTGAGCATTCCTGTGGTATTTTGTTGTGATACAGTGATTGTGTCATTGCTGATGATCTTGTATAAATTTGAGATTTAGTGGCCGACTTTGTATCTTGAAAACTGATGTGCTTTACTTGGAAGTTGGGGGAAAAAACATAAGTGTAGGTCCCTCAATTAACTAATAGTTGCAGGTAACTGTTGATATTTCGTTGATCTTGCAGAACTTAACAGGAGGAGTTTTATTACTAAGAAATAAGTATTTCATTGTCATCTACCGTGGGAAGGATTTCTTGCCAACTAGTGTTGCGGCTGCTTTAGCAGAGAGACAAGAATTAACAAAACAGATCCAAGATGTTGAAGAGAATGTGAGAAGTAAAGAAGTGGAAGCTGTATCATCGGGTGAAGATGAGGGAATGGCACTTGCAGGTACCTTAGCAGAGTTTTACGAAGCCCAAGCTCGGTGGGGAAGAAATGTATCACCTGAAGAACATGAGAAAATGATTGAAGACGCTTCTAGAGCTAAAACCTCCAGATTAGTGAAACGTGTTGAACACAAATTAGCAATTGTAAGTATAATATTCTATCTTGCTGGTAATTTCTCTGAACTTCCTTTTCACTCAAGGTTATAAACTAATGGCTTGTAACATATATAGGGTTGTAAGTTGAATTTGAACACTCCTCTAGAAGCGCTTTGACCTCTCTTTCCTGCTTCTGATTGTTATATATTTAATATTTATTTAATCCTTAATTTTAAAGATCTGAATATGGTGGTTGTAAACTCTTCAAATGGCCTTGCAGCAAATCTTTATTTACAATCTGGCAATTTTATGCAGAAAGCTACAAAAGTTGTTCTCTTTTTGTGTTCCATGATCAATAGTAGGATGAATACTATGTAGCCTCTTACTAGTTTGAAGTACCTAAAGATCTAAATTTCTGCCTGCTTTCTTCAATTTTAGCTGAACTTTATTTATCTACCTTTGACAAATTTTTGCATGACGGATACGCAATCACAATTCTTAATTTTACAGTGTGTATTCTCATCTATATTGTCTTTTTCATATCCTTATTTTAATATTTGAATTCTTCAAAAGGCTCAAGCAAAGAAGCTCAGAGCAGAACGATTATTGGCCAAGATAGAAGTTTCAATGGTGCCCTCTGGTCCAGATTATGACCAGGAAACAATCACTGACGAGGAAAGTGTTGAATATTGGCTCAAAGGAAGTCAAAAATTGAAACTTGCAAAGTCAGAAATTGGTGCAGCTTTCGGTGATCAACAATGGTGGCTTGATTGGAGGTTAGTGCAGCTAATGTTGACTTTCATCCATGACATTCTCTATAAAAGAGAAGCAAACGAAGGAGGAGATGAGTGAGCACAAAGTGAGCAGAAGTTGTTGGTGTGAGAAGAGAAAGAGTTGTTTAGTAAGAGAGGAGAATTTTCGAGAGAAAGGAGAGAGAAGCATAGTGAGAGGGAGAGAGAAAAGAAAAATTATTTATATTCTTTTATTATCTCTTTTCTAGTAGGAGCTTGGGTTATTTTGGGTCTCTTGGGAAATTGAGTGATAAACACTATTGTAAGCTCTCATTGTTATAGTGAAATACTCAGTCATCTCCAAACTGGACGCCAGAAGATCAAGAAGGGAAATTCGAAAGCCTGCTCGGTTTACTGATATTGTGGCATATGCACTTTTGGTTATTGAAGATGATATTCCATCTACCTACAAAGAAGCTGTCAGGAGTTCAGAGAGCATGGAGTGGAAGAAATCTATGGATGAGGAGATGAATTCTCTTCATAAAAATAAGACGTGGAAGCTGGTTCAGTTACCAAAAGGGAAGAAAGAAATTGGTTGTAAATGGGTATATGCTAAGAAGATGGAATCTTT
>JANKOD010000007.1:9444473-9472017 GCA_026284645.1 Erythroxylum acuminatum
TTTTTAAGTTTTATTTAATTTATAATCATTATGAGTAATAAAAATATTTATTTTTATTTTAAAAACAAAATTTTAAAATATACAATAATTATAAAAGTTGAAATAAATAAAATAACTAGTTAAAAAACTTTAAAAAAAGAGGGGTGAAGAAGAGGCAGGAGGGAGAAAAAAAGAGTTTAATTTTTTTGAAAATTTTGCAAAATAATCCTTCTATTTTTAAAAATTTTCGATATCGATCGGTACCATCTAAAACTGGCCGATACCAATCAATATTTAAATCCGATATAACTGATCCTTCATTTCGTACCAATTTACGAAACAGTATCATAAACCTTGCCCCAATGACCCAATTTCTGTTGGGTTAATAATAATATCACATTTTTTAAAAATATATATTTTCGATGTGAAAGATATTTGAATTTATATTAATTTATAACCTTAAAATATTCAATTTCGTTTTGAATAGGTAGTTCAAAGCATAGTTTACTATTAATTAAAAAAAAGTTTAAACAAAAGAGATTTTGACGTATTTAATTCATTATTTTCTCTTCTTAAAATATTTGTTTTTATTTTAATTTTAAAATATTCATAATCAATCTCTAATTTGGATTGACATGTCTTCTTAATAAACAGCTTTATCATTCAACTCTAATATGTAGTTCCATAATCTTTTAAGATTAAACTATTCCTCTGTTAGAAATCAGGTGAATTTTGTTGGTTAAGCGTTGTTTCCTTGTTCATTTAATAAGCTACTAAAGTAACTGAAAACTAAACTTTTCTTTGTCTAGGAATACCCTATGGCCCCTTTCCCTCCATACAGCATATAAGGTGCTCCTAAGTGCTATTTTGTATACTAACAGATAGCTCTTTCGTATTTTATGCTCGTGGCTTAACCATTCCACTATATCAGATCATTCATCTTTGAATTTTAGAAGTTTGCATAGCTTTTGAATCTCAAGCCAAATGTGGGAGGAGAAATTACACGGAATGAAAAGAAGAACGAGAGTTTTTAAATATTTTTTGCATAACTTATAAGTTTGTGGGAAACTGCTTCCCCTAATTTTGTCCATAGTTGAAAGTCTTTACCTCGATACTAACTATTGTATGATGGAGACCTTGGAAAGGGCTTGCTTGAACTAAACAACCTTGGACCAACTCAATTTTTATTCATGATTTCTAAACAACTCCTTGCGGGACTTTTTGTTGAATGTCCCTGAGGGATCTTTTAGCCAAATTATAGCATCATCCCTATTGATAAGTCAAATTATTTATATATGATTTTGGGATGAAGTGGAACTAATTTGACTTATCTCTATGTGAATTTTGAGCTTTATTTGGTTAATTCACACATATTTCAACTTTATTGCTTAATAGGTACAAATGAATAGATTTTGGAGTAAGAGGCATAACTTTTGTTGTGGATGTCAGATTCAAGTTATTCAAGTATGCTTTTGAAGAGGACTCCGAGTTCTACAACTTCTATAAAGATTCCGAGGAGATATTTTACCACCTAAAGGGCCAAAATTGCACATTTCTGTAGATGCCTAGCGGACATGATGTCCCTTTACACGGACATGAGCAGAGTTAGAAAGCTAAAAAACCTGAGAAGGTCTGCTCAGCGGACTTGAAGTCTGCCTAACGGATATTTATTGGCCAAATTCGATCTGGAAGCCTAAAAAGGTCCGCCTAACGGACTTAACATCTACCTAACAAACTTTGACGACACTGTTACGATCCATATTCCCCTGTTTGGAAAAAACTAAGTTTTTTTGAGCTCAAGATATTATAAATACTCATTTTAAAGAGCAAAAGTGGGGGGTCTGCACTGAAAATGAGGCTGCACAAAAAGAGGCACCCAAAAGAGGCAAAGAAAAAGATCAAAGAGCATTGAATCAAGCATTGGAAGCAATCTTGTTTTGTGTTCTCTCTATCTTCTCTCTCTACTCTTTCTTGGATGTTGATTGTCTTTATTTGTTTGGATTCTTTTAACATGTTCTGGAACTAAACCCCAATTAGGGTTAGGGATGTAGCCTACTTTGGGATTGATTTATATTTTATGGATTGATTGGTATTGAATGAAAGTTCTTGGGTTATGTTTATCTTTCTTGAACTTCCTTGTTGTTTCTATGCTTGATCACCATAGATGCAACCTTAGGAATCATATGATGAACTAAAAGGTGAAGTGTGATTTGTGCACTAGGAAGATAAACATATTAGATTTAGAGAAATCGATATCCTAAACTAGTGTGATAACTTATGGTTACTTGTTCTTAATGAATTTAACTAGTTAGGTTTCGCATTGAGAGATGGTAATAAACTAGTTAGGTATTCTTATATGTCTTGAGAGAGAATATAAGTAAATTTGTGCAATTGTTATTATACCTTTCATTCAGTCAATTCTATAATTTATTAATCAATCTCTTAAATTGATGAACCCCAAAGCCCTAAGTCTAAATCAACTGATTTCCCTTGTTTGTTTATTTACAGTCTTTACAATTTACTGTCTGCTCTAATCCAATCATCTTTTAAGTTTCTTGTTATTTTAGTTCAAGTAATTAGGATTAATTCAGTAGTGAGTATTTTAGTCCTTGTGGGATACGACCTTGGAATACTTGATTTGTAGGTACTAGGAACGATTTTGTGCACTTGTAGATTTTGTCAACCACTTATTAGATTTGGGTTATAGCTAGGTTTGTTATCTTTGGCTTTTGCATTCTCTTGTAAGTATCTCTATAGTTCTGACATCCCATTTACCTTGTGTAAAGGCTCTACTTTGGTTTAGTTATCATACTAAAACTAGGTGTTGCATCCATTTCTAATTCTATAATTGATCTTTTTATATAGGTTTTTCTCTTAGCTTGAGGAGTTACATCATGGTCTAGGCATCAGATGGTCTTGGTTTGATGTTCCAGAGGATTTATCCCTTTAAATAGTGAGCATGTATCCATTTTAACATAAGGACTCCTAAGTCAAAAGCCTCTAGATCCTTTTAGATATTAGGGCCTTTTTGTGGTCTTAATAGGAATAATTCCAACTCTTTAAGCTTATAGAGAGCTGACCATTTAACCTTGGTTATTTCTTTTTTGTTAAGGTCTCCTGCTTATAAGAAGCACGTCATCATTCTCTCTATTAATTTGCTCAATTTTTTGAAAATAAAGATGATAAGACTAACAACTATGCATAAAATTTAAGACAAAATTTATAAGCTGAAGTCTACCTATAAATGATAAACATTTATTGAGCCAACTCCAAATTATCCTTTAGATCCTCTCTATAATTGGTATGCAATTCGTAAAGCTTGGCCTCTTGGTTGTTACAAGAAATCTAAGATTAGGGAATGGGGGTTCTTTAACTTTAACTCTGTTATGCTTACATATCATGCTGCTAGCTATTTGACACCATTTGATACTGTGATGTAGTTCTGCTCTTTATTAATGGAGAGACCAGATAGATCCCTAATTGTGTGCAGAGCTGTCATCAGAGTGCTTAATGAATTGTCATCAACTGTTGATAATAGAAGCAAATCATTTGGAAATGCTAGATTGAAAATTCTTAGCTTATTGCATTAATAATGGAACCTGGAACTTTTTCTTGTCATATTAAGTATGCAATCAACCTAGTTAAAGTTTATCTACTTAAGTTGAAAGATCAAAATCATCCACTCTATAATCTTATAGGGTGATAACAATACTTCCTAAAAATCAAAATTTTGGATTAATAGAAGAATAATATCACTATTTTTGTTCAATAAGATACTAAAATGGATGGTTGACTAATCTTTTTCTAGAATTAGCTTAAAGATTACTTTCTCCACATCCGCTACATTAAAGGGTCTTTTGAGAGCATTTGCTTCTTCTCCCGTGATCTGCTATGAGATGAATGACTTTAAGACTTGCATAGATGAACAAACATTAGATTGTGATCCAATGGTGCCTTTAAAGTAGTGATGTGTAGTTTTATGTTTTAAACAATGCAAGTGTACAGTGTAACTGTAGTACTGACAAATACGGCTCGATTTAATGGGGATTAGAATTATAAGTATTTATTGTCTCTCTATTTTCCAGCCTAATAAATTATATATTTTGGATTAAATCAAATATAAAATTAGAACTATAAACTAAAATAGGCCAACATAATTAACTAACTAGAATGAAGATTAAAATAAAAAAATCAAGGAAGGCAGAGGTACTTGGACTTCAAATCCCTTCAAGATTTCTCATGCAATTATGATTTCACTACTTAACTTAATCTATATTTTATTGAACCGTGAAAATTCCTATCTTATGTTAATATTTTTATTAAGACTATTTACACCTAACCTTTAGTTGATTAATTGAAATCTCTTTCTAGTTAAAACCCTTAAGACTGCACTAAACGATTTGTGAATTTCACTATTAAGTTTGAACCTAATCTAGAGGATTTATGACCTATCTTTAGGTTTGCATACAACTCCTTTCAATTATGGTATATCTATTCATGCAAAAGGATTTCACAATCTCAATTGCAAGAAATCATACATGAAATAATATGCTAGCAATATTAATTTAAGAGTAATTAAGAACATATAATTGAATACCAATAAAACTAAAGAATGAATTAAGTTAAAAAAATCGATACAAAGTCTGTTCCAGGGTTCATATAATCTAGGTACTAACAAAAATTTAGCTCATAATCATAACATCAAAACTAAAAGAAAAATAGAAAACCAAAAGAACCATAATGAAATCCCTTTTAATCTTTATGAAATCCACTTTATATTGATGAAAATCTACCCTAAATATTTTTCCTTGCTTGTTCTTAATCCTCTTTATCATGTTAAGCCATCAACTTGTGTTTTTCTGAGCCTTTTACGAACCCCTTTTGATTTCCCCCTGTTTTCTCTCTTTTTTTTAAAAAAAAGTTCATTTATAGCTTATTTATGGAGTGGACATGGTGACTCACACGATCATGTCCCTCAATCTTGCTTCAATATTAAACTTATGAAGAAATATGATCCTAGAGAGCTATACGGGCGACTACACAACTGTGTAGACTTAAATGGGCACCCATATAACTGTGTAGAATTACATAGGCAACCACAAAAATAGCTTCAATTATTTCATTTTCTGTCCTGATTTCACCCCTAATTCTTCTCCTTTTTATCTATAAAGGCAAATATGAACTAAAAATGCAATAGAAATAAAATTTAGCACCATAAACAAAAAGAAACTCTCAAATAAACATGCAAAATGTATTAAATAAGAAATATAGTCAGTTTAACATTTATCATCAAGAAAATGAATTTCATTACTATTAACTTAATAAGAAACAACTTTGAAGATTTATTATAGTTTTACTATAGTTAATGAAATTTCTTTCAAATTAAAAAAAAACTCCAAAAAACATTAAACAAAAAGGATAACCATTAAGATTTTTTATTATCCATTCAATTACAAAGTTCATTGAAATGTTAAACATTTAGTTACCTCTGTTAAATTATAAATCAATCCAATTCAATCCACAATTCTTCAAGTTTCAACTCAATTCTCACCATTCCACTTAATACATAAAGTGAACATGCATAAGAAAATGTTAAAACCTTTAAACACTTTCATACCCTTTATTAAAAACAAACACTAAATTTAAATATTTTAAGAGCATTTAAAAGCTTTTTTGAAAAGTGACCTAACCTTTTAATTTGAGAGTAAATAACTTGTCATGAATACCCTTGGTTACTCAACTATATCACTATATCAAATGGCTACTAGCACTATTCTTTAACTTTGATCTTTTTATGGTATAAAGCCAGCAAAGTGAAATTATTTATGCTCATTTATTCATGTACTACCTTTTTATTTTTTATTTTTATATGTAGGGTAATAAAAATGCTCAAAAGGAATTCACATTTAACTCAACATATGTACAAATTATACATAAATTATCATAATATAAATCAAATATCTATTCTCAAAATTAATGAATTAAATTGAAATCAACTTAATCATCAAAACTCTTAACTATTTGCCTAAACAAATCAAATCACAGTCACAACCAAACTTATAATGAATTATCTTGATCAACATCTTGTTTAAAATAATATCCTAGATTATTTATTATTAAGTTAATTATAATAAAATTGACAAGCTTGACTGCTAAGTTATCGGCATCTATCCACTATTGGTGAAATCTTTTCTACTTTAAAGCAAGGGTTGATATTGCCTTTATAACTTGTAGAACTATATCAAATCTCAAGTAACAAAATTAAGACCATCAAATTTAAATTATAAAAATAACAAAATAACAAATAAGAATCCTACAAACTACTCAATCAAAATAAAAACCTAATTATTGGGTTACCTCTCAACTAGTACTTCTTTGTGGGTCTTATAGCTGGACTTCTCAACAAGCCCTTTTTCAACCTAGATTTATAATTAATGGTTTGCTTCCACTTGTTTTTCCACATAAAAGTTTAATAGTTGCAAATAAGTTATATGTTGCAAGATAATAAGGATATAATATAAGGCCCTAACATATAACCTAGAAGCATTATAGCATGTCTAGCGTGTATTAAGAAGTGAATATAAATAATTAAGTACATCTAAGCATAGTAAGGGATATAATGGTAATTAATTTAAAAAGATAGGGATAAATTGGTAATTTGTTCATTTTGGTATGGACATGAATAATTATATGTGAAATATGGACTAGAATGAAATCAATTGATGATGTTATATGCCAACATGAGAACTAAAGGAAGAAGAAGGACCAAATATGCAATTTTGCCTAAAGTCAACGCATGGTTCAATAAGATTGAAGCATGTTTGTAAGTTTAGACATTTCATAAAATGGAAGTAGAAGACAAGAGAAAGGGATGGTGCATGTATGGTTTTCATTCTAGATTTTTCTCTTTTCATTTCCTCTCCATTTCATCTTCTTAATCACATCATTTTGCATAAGGAATCAAGCTAATCCTAAGTGGAAATCAATGAAAAAGTTAGTGGTTTTTCTTGATTGGAATCCTCTTCTTGATTCTTAGAGAAATCTAATTAATTTCCTAAGAAATTTAGGATTCACTTTTGATGTTATCTCGCTCTTCACTGATGACTTTTACCCTTCCCTTTTTGCAGTTAAGGTTTGTAGTACTTTTTTCAGAGAAAACATATTTCACACAAAATGATTTTTCTTTGTGTTGGCTCTTCCATTACTTCTAGTTTATTTTTCTTAACCTTGGAAGCCAAGTTCTATCTCTAAAGCCATCTTTTTTTAGTTTAAGTTAAGGGTATTGGATTTTTTGGTTGTCTTACTTGTTACCAATGTCAGGATGGTGGTATTCATGGTGGTACCGCGATCTTGGGTTGTCTGTACTGATAACTTGGAATTTAAGATTCACTTTTCTAATTATAAAATTGAGCGAATTCTACCGATGATTTTTTTTCTAAAACATTTTTTCCACAAATTTTAACTTGTTTTTGACGTCTAACAATAGGCACAAATCAAATTTAATAGCATTAATTGTTGCCACTAGTGGGAACTTGTTTTCATCTATCAACATAATCTAATCAGCTTCAACAAACATTACAATTCCTTATTAATACAATATTAGGTCATATTCTTAAACTCGTAACATGAATTTTTCTAGTAGCTCTAAGCATTGTGATACTTAATTACAATATTCTCTGCCTTTGATTTCCTCTTTCTTAGGAATTCTATGCTTTATTGGAAAGGTGATAAACTTTTCTTGCAATAAATAATAAAAAAATCTCCTTTAATTTGAAAGTGCTAAAGGTATAATGAACTTAAGTTGATGGAGCTTGCATTTTCATTTTAATTTCTAGGGATTTGTTCTAAAGATGTTGACTTCAGCTAATGTTGAATTATAAGAATTCATCTCGACAGCATAAGTGCCTAGTGAACTCTTCTTATGGTGGCCTTCATCCCTAAAGAACTTTTCATATTCAAAGACTTTCGAAGCTAACTCATAGAAATTACGAAATTCCATGACTTGAAATTTCTTATGCAGTTTAATGTCTGACCCCTTTTGAGCTAATTTCATATATTCAGTTTCTAAAAGCGTGATCTAGTATGGACTTCATATTTTCTTAAAATAAGTGAGAAACATATCAAGATTCTCACCATTCTTCTGAGTTACTCTTAATATATAACTCTGTTGTTCTAATTTTGGACTCAGTTTTAAAATTTTGAACATGAAACAATCATTCCCTTTTAGTCCAAGAAGAAAATAGAATTCTTAGGTCAAAGCATGCCGTGAAAAGGCAGTCTCTATTAAAGAATTCGGGAGCAGACTAAGCTTAAAATGGTTGAAGATTTCATAATTGGATCTTTTTCACACTGTATATTGAATCTAACGATGTACTCAATGGTGGATTGACCGTATTCGTCACAAAACAAGTTGAATTCAAGAATTTTGTAGTTATGACAATAAGGATTCTACTAATCATTCTATTGTGGATAACATTTATGAAATTTTGAGCAGCCAAGCTATCTTAAACCAGATCTATACAATTCTTGAACTGCTTCTTTGACTGCTTCCATATCAACTTGTAGTCTCACTTATGGTGGGTGAACAATGGGATTACAATTTTCAACTGCAATGTTACCTCTCAAACCATATTTAGGTCCATATTAGCTTCAATCTCCCCACCAAATCCTTGTTTGCTTGGAATTTGGGGTCCGTATAATTACCTATATTAATGCGAGGGGATGCCAGAATATCTTCTCTCTTGTGTAGAGGAACATATCTTTTATCTACATAAATAGTTGCTAGAAGGCAGTTGTATTCTCTAGCTTCCATTGCATTAGGAGCAGGATGCTCTTAGGTCTTTCAGAGATTTGCTTTGCTAAAATAGGCAAATTTTGCCAAACAAATTGTATCATAGCGATGGATATTTTGTTAAACTTTTTGTGTCAAGACTTTGATTGTGTTCACTGTAGAGGCTGTGCTAGACTTCAACTCTAAAACTTCATTTTTGTAGACAATAATGCTTCATTACAACAATTTTGGGTTCTCGCTTGCAGGGAAGTTATAGCTGAAGGTAAAGCTACCTTTTTAAGATTTTCTACTATGTGGGATACAAAGCTTTCATTTCGTATGATTGTAGGAAATTCTTCCTTTAAGGATGGAGGCAAAACGATTTCTTTTTCATTACATGTTCTTGGAATTGTGGATTCTGAGTGTGTTAGGGAGGAATTCTTCTATAAGTTATACCAACTTCTATTAATATAAGTGAGCTTTGAAAAATTTAGAAAATGGAGTTTTAAGCTCCAAAAAATGGTAAGATATGTTGAAATGAAATATGAAACAAAACAAATTGACTATTGCAAAAGGGAATCACTAACTATATAAGAGAATTTGATATAAGAAAGGTGAATTTACAAAGTAAGTAAAGTTGGAAAAATAACGAAATGCATTTGGAAAAGGTTAATTGATCTCTAGAGATTGATTTTGTTGTATTGTGATTGTGTTGGTCTAGAAAATAATTGTTCCTTATTATTTAAGTGCCGGTGAATTTATAATCCCTTCAAACTTGAACAATTTTTTGTCATGACTACCCACTTGCCTATATTTTAGCTAACTACTTACCATTATTCATGTTCTACAATTATTTAACTGCTTAACTTCCCATCCACTTAACCATGTTCTTATTAGCTATCTTTCATGATTTTCTCAACTTTCACATTCTGCTCAAGTAACTTCTTAACTTCCAGTCCCTTCTCATATGTATAAATTGTCTAGCCAAATGACTTCTAGAGCTTCTAGTATTTAGGCCTCTTTCACTTTTGAGTCAAGTGGGCTAAATTAATTTAGACTATCAATACATTTATTTTGCATGAACTGACGATTATATCGACTGATGCCCATCTTTTTCCCCAGAACAACTAATCGAAGTGCCCTGAAATTGCCCTAGAAATTCTCAATATACCAATGCTCTTCGCTTACTCAGTTCGACATATCTACTTGATAAAGCCAATTCCAATGATGTACATTTTTCCTTAATTGTATAACCTCATAATAGCTTTTATATGTTATATCTATAATCTTTCAATTTTCTTGGAAATTAAGTATCACTCTCCACATAAATAATAAACAACTTTCTAAAGTTTTAGGTTCAAACCAAACATCAAGAATTCACTAGGAACATAAACAACATCGTGAACTTATGCATAAATCACGAAGTGAAAAAAAATTCAGGTTCTCCCAACTACATTTAGCGTAATTTTGATTAAAATGTAGGAAAAGACATAAGGTCTGAATTCAAATAAAAAAAATATGGCTGTTACCATAAATATTAAATATCATGAACGTGGAACAATAAACCCTAATTTAACAGTTCAACAGGAGAAGGAAATTTGATGCATGAATGAATTACTGCATTGGTTATGTAGATCTCCTTAATTTGATAAAGTATCTCATCCCACTCACGTTAAATATTTAGGCATGAAAGTGTAACAATTTATGAATTGATAATTCAAGGTACATTACGACAATGAACGGGGAATCTGTAGAGTGTGACGAATTCACAATGAAGCATTATTACACCAATTGACACTGGAAAACATAGAGACGAACATCTACATGAAGGTTTCCTATCCATTTCTTTTGTTTACTTCTATCTACTCCATCTGAAGTTCTTGATGATCGAAATGATCTCACAACATTATTACACTTCTGGGCAGGAACTAGCTTTGTCCCACCACACGCTTATACTGGACTTTTCACATACGGTTTCAGTAACTTTTACCTGGTTGGGGTATGTTAGTTTAATTACAGCTTCACCAAATGGAGTCCGCGTTGAAAGTTTGCTCTTGCTGGGGCTGTGAAGCCAATGACTCTAATACCTTGGAAGAAGAAGCTTGGAAATTCGAACTTAAATCGGTCCCAAACTGAGTGTTCCCTTGTGTCAGGAACGAGTAATCAGTAGCTTCTCTTTGTTGATAGCTCCGGAGCTGTAATGCCTTGAGAAGCAAAGAATTCATTGTGAGATTGGAACCTAGCAAGCTTGAAGTCCACGAAAGGGAAGGAAGATTAGTAGCCGCTGCTGCCTCTCTAGCTGCAGCCCAGTTCATATTCAAGTTCGGGTTCATGTTCATATTTACATTGTTTTCATTGTTATAGAATTGGGTAGAGAGATTGGTGAATCCACTTGATGAGTTCGCAATGCTATTTAAGTTTGGTAATTCAATGTCTCCGAACTCGTTGACGATTGAGTTTGTGTCACAGGGAGATCCTAATGATTGCGAGGATGCTGCCTGCTGCTGTGGTTTTTTACCTGCTGAGCTCTTCTGAAATACCCTACAAACTACCCATTCATCCTGTGACAATGAAACAAAGAACAAACAAATGAAAGAGAAGTGTAAATCGCACCGGAAGGTCACACTACGATTTTAGTTAGTATGAGCACAACTGTGGCTATAGAAGATTATAAAAAACCTTCAATAACAGTCGTTTTCCTAGTTGCAATTACAGAACACAATATAAATCCTGTACATAAATATAGAGAGATATGTTTGAATACCTTTGTAGGCTTGAAGGAGTGCTTGTTTTCTAGCCTGTATTCGTGCATAACCCAGTTGCTTTTTTCACCTCTTGGAGCTCTACCCCTGTAGAAAACTAGAGTTTTCTTCATTCCTACCAGCACTCCAGCACGAAAGATTTCCTTATCTTTGCCTGTGGTTTTCCAATAGCCTGCTTCAGTAGCTCGGTTGGTTCGAAGTCCAGTGGGGTACTTCCTGTCTCTCATGCTAAAGAAGTACCATTCCTTCTCTCCCATAGAAGCCTTGCCTGAATCCCCGTCAGATGTAAACCATATGGCATCATCAGTAATCTGTCTTAATATATTTCAGAAATATTGTCTTGCTTCTGCTATTGTTACCCTATATCATTCATAATTCTAATTACGAAACCTTTCTAAATTCATTATTAAGTTATGCCAGCAAATAGCCTGATATATTTATTTCAGATAACATGACACAATGCACTGCGGCTCTTTCCAATACATTGTCTCCCAATGTTCTTTGAGCCTGTCAGGGGAATCAGATTCATAACTTATTCATGGTACTACAGCTCTTGTAACAGCGGAAATTACACAGACTTAGCTTCTCTTTCCCCAGAAGATAGCAACTAGTTTTGCAAAAAGGATAATATTTAAGCACAATTATCAGTAGATACAAAAGGAACAGCTCCAAGTCTTAACTTTAGTTGGTGCACTCTATAAAAAGGAAATGATAACATAATGAGTTTGAATATGGATTAAAACATTTAACCAAGCTATTAAAATGGATAGAGTCCATTTATTTTCTTCAAAGTTTAAAAACTGAAGAGTCTTTTTGGACTTTGGGGATTTCAAACTGTAGTTGCAGCGTCGGCTTCAAAAACAGTTACATTCTGGAGCAGAAGCCATAAAATCTATCTAAACCCTACCAGAAAAGAATTGTAGTCAACCAAAGGGTTGGAATTGGTGAACCAATTGTCCAGATGCTCAGTTAAGAACATGAAAGGAGTAGCTAAAATTAAGTTCAAGCCTTGAGAAAAACCGACATGGAGATAGAACTTTTTAGGTGATAATAATATACGATAGTACCTGGAAGATCCCAAGGTTCACATTTGTTGAGATCGACATCAACTACAGCTTTAGAAGTGAAACTGATATCAGAAACTTTGCGCGTCAGATAGAAAGTAATGAGCTCTTCATCTGTGGGATGAAATCTGAATCCAGGAGGAAGATTTTCCTCCATTCTTGTGACTCAGAAACCTAGCTAATTAAATCGTTATGTCAGAATTAAAAGAGAACCAACAAAGCTATTATATTGAGACTCCTGGAACAAGAATGATGCTTGAAATAAACAAGCATTAATACAATCAAGAAGAAGAGCTTATATTGAGGAAGTGTGTGTGGCTAATATATCCTCCACAACTCACTCTTCAAGAAGAAGCTGCAATGGCTAGCTAGTCCTTTTTCTTTGTTAAATCTTTGATGACAATTACAGCTAACACGTTGACAAAGATGGTGCATGGAAAAGTTTATATTTTTTTATTGTAAGAGATTTACGAAAACGCCCTTGCCCTACGTAAACTAGCAAGTGGGATTGCTAGGGTTTTGACAATACTGGCAAAGTACCAAATACCCCTTGCCAGGCATTGACTATTAGGATAGTTTGGATTGCGGTATTTGGGGAAAATGAGTGCACGAGAGTTGAGTCTTGTTCACACTTAATTCTGGGACATGTTAGCTTTCTTCTATCTACGATCTCAGCCAACTACCTTCACCCATTCCTACCCACCGACCCCTAGTTCTATGGAGACATGTTCTTCGCCACTTCTCCCTTTTAGAGGAAACTTGTTTCGTTCCTTACATCATCTTTGTTAGGGTGTCTATGTGTGTAAGTTGATAATTTTCTATAAAATTTTTGGGCAACAAATTCATAATGTATTGCGCAACAACGTTTGGAGATAACATATTATATGCTAATTGAGTGTGCTACATGACAATTTAATGCCATGGCTGCAAGCTAGAGCTTTTCTCTAAATATAATATGTGGTAATTGCAGACAAGAAAACTTGTCATTGTTAATTACCGTTAATTAATATGTTGTATTAGAAGATGAGCATATATTGATTGTGGGCACAAGTTGTGAAATGGACTTGTTGATTTAATGACACTAGTCCAGAGGAACCCTTATTTTAGGACTGTTTCTATAGTACTAGTCTCATCTTCCATTTTGTTGTTAAATAAATGTGGACAAAGATTACTTGGAGTGGTTAAAATGGTCACCAACCCACAAGACTGTATCTTTTAGTATGCATTTCTGTTGGCTACTTTTCTTCATTTGTCCCATTTGTCCTGAAAGCTCCCCTTCACAAATTTCAATCCTAACTAGAACTTAAACGTACTCTAATTAGCATCATCTCCATTTTTGTTTTCCTACCTTTCACCTTCTAGAAACCACATCCAACAAAATTCCTGCATAACCATTCTACTCTTTCTCAACTTGTATGTATGAAGTCATAGTTCCTGTATACTTCTTTACATGTATCCATCAATAGTAGTTGCCAAGATGTACACTCTATTATTATTATTATTATTATAGAGACAGCGACTTGACTCCTTTGCTTAAGATATTGTTGGGCACTTGGTGGATAGAAATGTGTGTTGCGTTTTAGTTTGAATCTTGCACAAAAAGCTGTACACGAAAAATTTTGAGAAATATACCTCACGTGATGAAAATATTTAATCAAGTGAAGAAGTTCCTTATTATTATTAAATACTTTTGGTGAGGTGGTAACTCTCGAAATATGGTTCCCACCAAATATTATTTTGTATTAGATCTGCGCCATGACTACAAGCAGGACTACGAAGGAGGAAATAGAAAGTGACATAAATACGTTTACGGGTTGGAGTGTTCTTGCAAAACCAACATCCAAGGATCCTTTGCCATTTGTTTAACTCCAACATTAGGTCGTATCAAATATAGGAGTAGTATCACTTATTGCCACAATCATGTACCGTAAAAATGAAAGCAGAGACTATGATCACGACAATATACAGGTCAAGAAATTAAAAAAGTTTATTTATAAGTGGAAAATACATTAATTCTCGTGCTTCTATAGTTCATAGAAAAGTTTTCATTGAACTTAAAGAATAGTCAGGTTTTATATTTAAGGTTTCTGGATAACTTAGTTCGTATAAAATTTTTTGACTTTAATATCAAAATACGCATAATAGAATCCTTCAAACGTGTAACAGACTGAATAGTATAGTATTTCTTACCCCTCTACGTTATGAATTCCTCCTCTTCATACATATTTGTCATCATCACTATTCACTATAAATATATGAACCACATTAGAAACATATGGGATGATGATAAAATGGGCGACCAATTCACTACAAGAAAAATGAGATTTAGCGACGGAAATTACCAACAGAATATGAAGGTTTTTTGTTAGTAAATTAAGTTAGCGATGGAATTTACTGACGGAACATGTCGTTGGAGAAATGGTCGTAGGTAATAATTGGCGACGGAGTACAGAGTTTCGTCACAAATTTACCGACAGCTAGCTCCTGTTCTGCTGCTATATTTAATGACAGTAATTTTTGTGCTGTCGATAAATTTAGCGACGATATATTTGTTTCGGTCGATAAATTTAGTGACAGATATGTTGTTTCCATCAATAATCTTACCTATAAATACCACAATTTGTCGATGAATTCACGACTAATTGTACCGATGGACATTGACCGACCATCGGTAAATTTACTGCATTTTACCGATGAAGGTTGGTTGTCCATCGGTAAATTCATTGTATTTTACTGACGGATTTTGTTTTTCGGTAGGTAAATTTATTGATATTGTTTTTTTTAAATTTTTCCTGCATTTAATTTTATTTGATAATGTTATGATTGATGTATAATTTATACAATTATCAGTTATCAGTTGACAATATTTTAATTTGTTTCTACATTTAATTTCTTAAAACAGAAAATTGATTGATAATATAAAGTAAAAATTATCTTATTTGATAATAAAAAATTATTATCTACAACAATAAGTATTTAATTCATACAAAATAACTACAACTACATTGTTCATTTGGTGAATGCGTATGCTCTGAATGTTGCAATGAGGTGTTGCCCTTCCCCTTCAACTCATCCATCTCATTACGGAGTTGGGCTATGTACTCCATCGACTGTTGCAAGTTGCCAGTGCCTATACTGTGCTCCGAAGCTCATGAACTTCATTGGATGCTGACCGCTTATTAGATATTGCTGTACTGGATGTAGATGATTGCAAATAACATGTGTTCACAAATGAACCTAAGCTGAAAATCTTTCCACGACTGTCCCTACCACCCACTGCATAAAGATAGGTTTGACTCTCATCAACATTTTCAGACTGTTGAGACTGTTGTTGAATGCTTTCTTGTATTTGGTCCTATTAGAAGGCAATGTTTATGTTAATAAGTGATAATTATTAATCATTAATATTAAAGCATAAATTTCACATATATTTAGCTCTTTACATCTGGTGTTGACGAAGGTCACACCGTCATGCTTCTTAGTGTGAGTGTATAAAAAGAGCTGACGGGGTGTAGGCTTCCTGTCGATGGACTTTTCTTGCATCAAAATAAAATGTTATAAGTGAACTACAATTTACAAAAATTTTGGAAGAATTTTCTCTATTTTTATGATATTTACCCCTTGTTGAATAAAGAAAGTAACTTAACAACACAACCATATATGGCATTAGACATTTATAACATTATCATTCTTCATAATACTCATATTTTTATTCCAAAATTCACACATCAAATTAAATTGAAAAACATCAAGGTAAAAAAATTAGAATATAAGTGTAAAGTGCAGATACTTACAAGTCTCTCTACATGCCGTGGTGGGTAATTGATCTTCCAGTGTATACGGGAAGACTCTCTCTCCCTGGTCCTCCACATCTGTTGGTAGAATTACACTCTAGAATGAACGTTGCTGTAACATCCCATTACTTATGGGAAGGTTAGAATAGTAAATATGAGTGATCAACGAGAGATTAGAAATGCATTCTTTTCATGCTCATGCATAATGTGACATATGCATACCAGTGAATAGTAAAATGTTGCACATTAAAATGGCTGTATATGCATTCATTGACATTCTGGGTATAATTGTTTATAAATGTGATTGTTATTGAGAATTGTGGTTTGTTTGTATTGAAAATTGATTTGGAGAGTGTAATTGTTGATTTAGAATTTTTGGAGAATTTTAGAAAAATTTCTAAAAATTTGGGGTAATTTTTTTAACTAGGAAAAATGTCAAGTGGCAAGACAAATGATAAATAGTAGTAGAATTTACTATCAAATGGTAATGAAAATTTTGATAAATGACTTTAGGAATTATTGACGAGTGTTATTGAAAATTGGGAGACAATTGGAGTAGAAACTGGAGACAAATAGACTAATTTTTAATAAGAGTCCATATGGGACCATAAAGGGGTGACAAGTGGCAGTGACAAAAGACTCTCTAGTCGGCTATTTTATCAACAAAAGACTCTCATTTCCCTAAATCTGGTTTATGGGGAAAGAAAATGAAATCACAAGCAGTGGATACTTCTTATAACATCATAAAATTAGATTTGGTAAGGACCATAAAACATAAGCTCAAGCTTTGTTTGGAATGGAAATATAGGCCTTATCTATAAATAACTCCAGAATAAGGCAGGTAGCAGAGATGAACAAGGATACTCCTTCAAATAAAGCTAGAAAAGATGGAGTAAAAGAGGCATTAGATATAGTACCAGGGGTTAGAAAAAGAAAGAAACCAGGAAGAAAGTCACAAAAGAAAAGACTTTAGGCCCTAACTCAATCTCTATGATCATAAAAATAGAATATTAGGGGGAATGAATTTCTCCAAAAAGCAACAAATAATCTATGATTATCATTTTCAAGAAAGTTTTGCATGGTGGGAATTTTTAATAATAATAACTAAAGTAAAGAAGCTCATTAATTGTCATTATTTGTTTAGAAAGTCATAACCAATCACCAATCTCACTACAATGGGAGGATTATAGTTGCTTATGACTATAGGAAAGTTACTGTGCATCAATATATAACATCTGATCAGTTTATCCATATGGTTATAAGTATTGATTAGGACTCTGACTGCCTTGAAGTCATATTCATTTATTCAACCAATCATGAATTTTGATAAAATGTTTTCTAGAAAGACCACAAAACTTTAAACTCCATAATGCATGCTCCTTGGTTAGTTTTAGGTGATTTAAATAATATTCTCTTTACATAAGAAGATAAGGGAGATAAACTAAGCAACAAACTAAAAAGATGGGACCTTTTGAAGTGCCTTAACTTTACAAGATTATATAACATATGATATGTTGGAGCTTATTCCATACAGAGCTTATTCCATACAGAGTAATAAGAAGGAGGGAAATTGGCTCATAAAGGAAAACCTAGATGGAGCTTTAGTTAATCCCCAATATCTTACAAAGTTTGCTAATAACAAGGTTTATTTCGACATATCTATTTGCTTAGATCAATATCCCAATAAGGTTCTGACTGGTATTAAGATTAGGAAGTTTAAATCCCTTTTTCAGATTCAATAATTATCTAGAAAAGTTAGCCGAGGGATTCAAAAAGGATATAATTAAATTTCTAAACGCAAAGGTTGAAGTACTTACATCCAATAAATGTATAGAAAGTATTTTCCTAACATTTTTCTTCTGCAGGTTTGATAGCGCAGGAACTTCATTTGCCAAACAACATGTGAGTTACCGTCATAAGAGCAGACAGGAGGAGAGATGGAGGTTCTAATTTCCTCTAGAGTTAATATCAACAAAGTAACAGTATCCATAGAGATCTCCCAAGATTCAATTCTACAAGCAGAAGGATTAGGAGACCATGTAGCTTCTGTTTTCTTATGTTTGTGTTGTCTTATTTGGCTTGATTTTCTGGCTGTAGGAGGTTAACATATGTCTGGCCACTGTTGGGTTCTAAGGTTGGAACATTGGTGTGTTAATTTGTTCTGGATGGGAGGGTGAGATGTAAGGAGTTTTGGAGCCTTATGTTTTTATTTCCGTACGGCCCGTTGTGTAACCAAGCTCCTTTACTCATCAAGTGCTTTGGATAGGATAGTTTGTTCTAGTGTCTTAAGAGACGAGTAGTCTCTAATGTTGTACATTCATTTAGATTTGTATAAAATTTTCTGATTTAACCCAAAAAAAAGTATAGAAAGTTCTAAGATATAAAAGTTGAATTAAAAAAAGCTCCAAGATGAAAAATTAAAAAATATGTGTGTAACAATCACTAAAGCCAGAGAGGAATTAAACTTAGTGTAAAAAGAGGTTAACCTTAATCCTAAAGATGCAGGTTTGAAAGATCAGGAGAAAGGAACTCCAAAATATTACATATAGGAATTGGATAACCATCGCTCATTACTAAAACAAAAGCAAGAGTCAACTAGTTAAGAGATAGGAATAGAAATACCACATACTTCCATAATGAAATCTTATGTAAAAGAAATTGCGACATGATACACTTTTGAATAACAACAATAGAGAGACTATTTGGAAGTAAAAAGAGATAAAATATATGGTTTTTAAGTACTTTACAAATGTCCTTAGGACATTTAACAATGTTTGTTCACATGTGTAGAATATCAAGAAATTCATTCCTAATTCCCTAACTCAACAGAAGGAGATGCTAATAAATCCATTGAATGTTATAGACATCAAGTAAGCTCTATTCAATTTGAATCATGATAAAGCACTAGGCTAAATTGTCTAACTGGTTACTTCTTTTAGAAGAGGCACTTGATTGACAATATGATCATCAAAATAATCATGGAGTTGTTCTTAAAGGGCGTAATGCTCAAGGAATTTGACAAACCTTATATGTGTCTAATTTTTAGGAAACCAAATTCAAGCCCCTTAAATGATTGTAGGCCAATATCATGATGCAATATGATTTATAATTTCATTTCAAAATTTTCAATAATAAAACTTAAATCAGTTTTGAAAAATGTCATCAATCTAAATTATGAAGCCTTCTTCCAAGGAGAAATTATAAGAGACAACTTACTTCTAGCTCAAGATTTCTTTAAAGGACCAAAATAGAAAGCCCTTGAGAAGTGGTTCGATGAGAATTGAGTTCAATAAAAATTTTAATTCAATTAATTGGAATTTTCTTCTTGACGCTTTAAATGCTTTTTAACTTTTCAAGTCAATTTATATCATGGATTGAGTACTAATGTATCTCCACTTTCTCTTTTACCATTCTAGTTAAGAGGAACCCTCCTTAACATTCAATAAAGACAAAGTTTTAAGGTAAAGTAACCCCCTCTTTCTCTTTATTTATTCACTACATACACTAAAGTATTAACAACTCAAAGAATAAAAAGGAGTCAAAATTTCAAAATATAATTAATTAAAATATAATTAATTATACATGCCCCAAAACCTAATTAAGAATGTAGAGAGGTTATCAAAGCATTTCTTTCGGTCTAGCAAGTCACATAATGCTTTAGGAGCTAAATTTAAATAGGTTAAGGTTTGCTCAACTAAAGAGGAGAGACATTTGAGAATAAGCTTAATAAGAAACATAAATAAAATGCTTATAATCAAAACGAATTGGAGTTGCTTTACAATATAGTAAGTGGTTGCATTCCTATATCATTAAAGACCAAAATTTTTAAAGAATCAAAGCCAAACCTAATAATTTTGGACTCTTAACCAAATCCTTAAGTTTGAGAAATAATGTGAGTCAATAAATCAAAGTTAGAATTAGGAACAAGAGAAAAACATGGTTTTAGTTCAATAATTGGAATAAGTTATGTCCTTGATATAAAATTCAGTGTTTATATAACCTTAAGCTATTATTCTACTTAAAAACCAAAGTAAATATGATTATTTCATATGGAGAATAACACTGTGGACATAAAGTATTCAACATAATTATAAGGGGATAATCAATCCTAAAGTGCACGATCTTTTACGATTTTTTTCAATTTAGTGCCTAAGCTTTCAAAATTTTCAATTAAAAGACCAATTTTTTAAAACCTTAATAATTCAGCTCAAAATATTAGGCGCTTGGTTCACATGGGGGAATGGTAATAGGAATAAAAATGAATATAGTGAGAAATAGAAATGGATATAATCATTATAATTATAATGGTTGGTTAAGAGAAAAGAATGATTACCATTATCATTGATAGTGGTTGGTTTGTTAAAAATATTAAGAAATAAAATTTTGTTATATTTTAATTAATTAATTAATTATATTTTAATTAATTAATTAATTATATTTTAGTCAATTAATTAGATTTTAATTAATCAATTAATTATTAATTATATTTTAATTAATTATATTTAATGAAAAAATTAAAAAAGAAAATAAATAAGTATCAAGTGTCACGCCTTTGATACTTATTATCACGATGAAACTTGTTTATTAATAAGGAATGAAATTCATTCCTCTCATATGTAGGAGGTATCAAGTAATACCGAAAAGTGGAATTTCAAAAAACTGTTCACTCAATCATAATAAATAACGAAGCAACGTTTATCATTCCATACCCATTAATTCATTATCAAAACCTTTAACGAAGCACCCTATTAGTTTTTGCTAATATGGCTAATCTATGGACTGCGACATTTAGTAAACATGTCACATCATCCAAAATAGCCTTTTTGAACTTAATTATTAAGGTTTTAAAAGGTTGGTTACTTAATTGAAGATTTTAAAAGATTGAGCACTAAATTAAAAAAATCTTAAAAGGTTATAAACTTTTGAATATGTTATCCATAATTATGACCTCATTCCTAAATTGCAGACCAAATATAGAAGAAGAAGATAGGATAATACAGAGGAGACACACTCAAAAGGCTTAATCAACAAATCTTACCTAAATTCAAAGCACCAACAGAAAAAGCAACTTGGAAAAAGCCGGTATCGTTCATTAGTAACTATCCTAAGGCTTCCTTTATATTTTTTCCCGGAATCAATCAAAGATTAAAAATATTGAATAAATTGCAAGGAAATTTTCTAACAAATATCTGATGTAAACTTTATAACCAAGTCCATGAAACCTTAAAGCAAATCTGATTCAACTATTGCTACTCAAAACTTATTCTAGAGCCAAGCTTTAAATCTATGTAAAATAGAATTCTATGAAAGCAATCGGCCTCAATTCATAGTTTAGGCTGAGCAGGTGAGATATACACAAAAGGGTGACCTAACATTCTTTAAACTAGCTTTAAGCTACAAAGTTTATGTACATGGAGAGAGAAGAATAAAGGACATTCCAACATAAATCTTGGAGCATCCAAACTTTTTTGTAGAGCACATTTTAATGGATTGAAGAGTTAATAATAGCATAAGGGGCCTATCTAGGTATGAGCACAAAGTTAGCCTCCGTATGGAGTGTTTTTCAATTCCGGAGGATCTCTGTTCACAACACTCATTCTAATTCTTAATAGTCACTTTGACAGGTAACACAAAGAAGGAGCTCTATAGTTCATCTCTTACCATGACTCGAGTCTCATGACCATTGTATGATCCTCCTTTTAGTTCTCGTTGCTGGACTTTAGTTGTTGTTTTCAGGTCTTGTTTTTACCCACTTCTTCTAGTATGTAATATCATTGCTCTACTTATTCATGAGTTAAATGAATATTTGTTCACCTTTTAAAAAAAAGTGTTCGACATTTCATACCTCTTAACAATGATTATCTAATAAATTTAAATGTGTTGATTCATATCTATATATGCATATGCATTTGCCTATTAGGTGAGAAAAAGCCAATCAAATCATGTTACCATATGTTGGGTCCTATTTGTATATGTATGTATATTTACTTATTAAGTGATAATAATTATAATATAAAAAATTATAGTCACGGGCTAGCTAAGGAAGGCCTTTGAGGTGTAATGATAATAGCACTTAATTTCGAATAATTAAGCAACTCTCAGCCTTTATTTGAATTGAAGGAAAGCAAGAGAAAAGAAAGGAAGAGAATTGTACTTCTCTTTGTTTCCATTGTTTGGACAAAAATAAGCAAAGGGAAAGTGAGAGAATGGAGAGGAATAGGAGAGAAATTTGGACCAAATGTATTTCCCATCAAATTGGTGAGAAAGGAGGAAAAATTTAAGATAAGATAAACCTAATATAAGTAAATTATCATTGTATCCTTATTTAACAAAAAAGACACAGCTACATTATGGGCATAAAGGTCTCAAAAAATTCTTTTGTCTAATATAAGTTTCAATTACCTCCTTTACTAAATTAAGAAAACAAACGGAGGAAAGGAAATTCCATTTCTCTTTCATTCTTTTCTCCTTTTTTTTCCTCAATATTTTCTTTCCTTTTCCTTTTGCAAGTAAGGATCAAAACAAATGGTCAAGTAATTGATACCTAGTGACAATCTTAATTATGATAAGTTGAAGATTGAAAAGTCCATTTTAACCACCCAGCCTATGCCTTTGGTTTTATTGACGTGCCCATTTCTCAGTCGCAACTGTAGAAGGAGCCTATCAAAATAAGTACCACACAATCCCGATTTCCTTATCTCTTTTGAGATGTACTACCCATGGTATTAAATAATAGCTTCACATTTCTTATCTCTTCTTCTGCTCGATATTAAACCAACGAATATGATTTTAAAGCTCGATCGACAATGGTATCTAAGTGCTCTTAGTAGCAATTAAGTCGATTGAACACTAGAAGTAAAAACTTAGAAATTGCATATCATAAACCGGCCATGTATGTATATTTGAGTCGTAACATCCAGCGGCCAACACAACAGACTTATTGAATCAAGTTTAGAGTCCAAAAATATATCAAAAGCATCCTAATGAATACAACAAAAACCATTCATAGACTCTGATAGTAGAAAAAGGAAATGGTTGATCATTCTGCAGTGTCCGTGTCAAAGAATCTAGGAGGCTTGTAGGCAATGAAACTGATGCATTGCACTTGGCGAACATTGTCGAAGCCAATGATTCTAATGTATGCCTGGGGGTATGCTTTAATGCACTCGTCCAGCTCCTTCAAAACCTGCGCTGGGTCGTTGCAACCGAACATGGGCAGCTTCCACATTGTCCAGTAGCGACCATCGTAGTATCCTGGTGACCTGTGGTTCTCACGGTACACAAACCCGCGCTATACAACAATTCACAAAGTTAAAACAGAATTAGATTAGTTCTCCTGCAAATCTCATATGCCATAACATTATTTAGTCACTTAAAAACTGCGTTGTGATACTTAAGAAAGTTTTAAATAGTTAAGATGCTAGCGATACTGCATGTGTCAATCAATTCCAACATACGGAAATATATATAGTTCCAATTCCGAGAACTAAAAATAAGGTAGCATTAACCAAGAAATTGCCATTACGTAGTGTAAGACTTAAAATGATCACCTTCGGCTCGAATTCCAAGCAAGGAATCCATCCCTTGCGCAGAAGGTATGCAACTTCCTTGGCCAATTGTTCCCTATTAAGTTGTGGAAGATATGAGAGTGTCTCGAAGAACTTCTTCTTAATGGGAGGCCACACCTGCCATGCTCACCACCATATATACAGACTTGTGAGTTAAGCCACGAGTTAACTTGTTTTAGGATTAAGTTCCGTTTCAGAGTTCTGTCATTACAGTTTCTTTTAGGTAACCATTATAGCACACCAGTAAATTCATCTCGAGGTATAAACAATAGAACTCGTTGTGGCTACAACATGCGCAAAGAAATTGAATATTAGACAATTAGTTTATCTATTTACACAAAGCTTCAGATACAAATTTTGTTCGAAGGATAGAACTTGCCTGCATGCAAGAAACCTTTCCACCATTGCTAGGTAGAGAGGTGATGTCAGTGCTAGTTTTGGGGGGGGCTGGGAAACCAGCGGTCGATTTCAGGCCAGTGAACGGTGCCACCATAGTCGCCTGAGCTGGGGTGGCACGGCTAATGCTAGCCACAGTCGTAGTTGATAACATAGAGGAAGCCATTACACCTTCTTCTTCTTCTTCTACTACTTCTTATCTGTTACACAGGTTGTAGAAGAGTCACCACTTCCCCTTTTTATAAACTTGAAACCCCATATGCGAGCTGCTTCCATCCAATGGTTGACATTTGGTTTTGCATGGACGGCAGACCTATCAACCATTCGATCTTTACAACGTTCTGATTGGATCGCAGCCTTATCGTTTGGCACCGTAGCCGGAGTGCCACGTGGTGTTAAGGGTCCGTAACCTTATCTCATCTCAATGGAGAATGAATTGAACGACAGCCCTCCAATTTCTTCTGTTTCTGGGAGTCGGGAGTTTGGACCACTCATTTGGATGGAGATATTTGGATGAGAGGAGTGGTGATATCATAAGATGAAACGTCTTTCCTCTACGTACAATAAGTGGTTGTGTTTTGGATAGTTATTTAATGGATTTGGAGAATTCTGTTCTCTTTTCTCCGTGGGACTTTTTATTAAAGAGATATGATATAAATTATTGTTATTTTTTAAAGGAACTTTGGGATTGGGAGTGACCAAATTATGGTTGAACAGTCATGGTCTGGGGTGCCACACTTGTAGGACCCTGAAACTTTCCACTATGATATATGCATCTTTTTTCAATATTATTTTCTTATATATAATCAAGTTTATTTCTGCCTTTTCTTTCTCAGTTCAAATAAAAGAAATGGGGCTCTTTCATTCGAGTTCAGAATTGCTTTATGGGACAATGAATAGGTGGTGGACCTTTACGTACGTCCAACTTACAGAAACTTTTTGGCCTACATTGCGAGACTCGTACAACTTATGGTAGCAATTGCAGGCGAATGAAGGAGCTCCTCATCCTAAATCTGCCACCCCTTTACATCTCAATTATTCGATCACTTCTTTAGTGATTTGCTTGTCTAGTAGCCAAAGACATCACATACAATGAATAAGTAAACTTACAGCCAATCAATGAGTATTCCCTTGGGAGCAATCCCTGGAAGTGTGTTATAATTGTATGCACCTCAAAAGTAATTGTTACAAGGAGTAAATGAATGATAATTGAAAAAATGTAACACTACTATTCCTTTGTAAGAAGAGGCTTATAATGTCTCTTGCATGATTTACTTTGGTTAAAGATTGCAGATAAGACTGAGAATTACTTGCGTTAAATACTGAATATAGTGAAGATTTTAATCAAATCGGGCCTAAATATGTGAAATTGCATTGGATTCCCTAGTATGTCATCCTCTCCATGTCTAGACAATGCATACAAGAGCTAAAGAGCAGAAATATATGCAGAAACACGATGTGCCCATTACTGCATCAGGATCATATACTCAGACTGGATTCAACACTCTTAGCTCATCCTTTGATTATCCACCTAGCTAGCACCACAGTAGAGTCATATCATAGTTAAGAGCCATTCAACAAGAAACAAAGTAGCTACTTTACGACTATGAATCCAGAGCTATGGATAACAAAGTAATGAAGAATTCTGAAATACGATCATCAAGGTATCTCAAACAATGTGCCCCTTGCAGGACAATAGTAGCAATAAATCACATATATACACTTCTTTTCTTCGGTAAAAATAATCAGGATCCTTCAAACACTACGGTATACTAAGAGATATATATACATATGCTTGTTGCAAGTGAATTAAGTAATTTACAACATAAATTCCTGAAGGATGAAATCCTTGGTATCTTCACACCAGTGGATCAAAACTTCCAGTCTTGTGAGTTGGACCTAGAGCCCACCATAAAAAGGGGCCCTTAACATTTCCAAGGTTTAGCCTTTAGGTAAGCATTGAATGTAGAGATTCTAGAGAACGTTGGTGAGTAACTCACATAGCAAATTCCAACAAGGCAACAATGTTGATAGTTACGTAATAAAGGCTTCTTAACATATTAGCATAATAGTCTGACTTGAAAACAAAGAAACTGTCCCATTTTACAACGATATTAGCATTGAAAAAGGAGAACGTTGTGGACGTAGCAACTTCCATATTTATCAAGTTAACGTTAACTTTCAGTTAATTATAAATAGTTTTGAAGTATTTAGGATATATTTTTACCTTCTAATTTCTTTATTTTCATCAATATATGTATTTAAGGTACTCTAACTCAAAAATTAGTAGCAAAAAATTTCACAATTCTGTCTTCTAAGTTCTGAGTATAATTTAAAGGTAAAGTTTCTGATTTTTTAATGTATTTTAAACTTATTAAATATTTGAATATGTTATAATTAATTTGTAATTTGTCATTAATGTGGACATTATATTAGCTTATTTCCTAAGTATGTTAATTTCTTGTATTTTTAGAAATTAGTGTGTCTCTATCATTAAAATTTACTCTTTTTTTATTTTTAATATTAGATATTTATTTTTTCCTTTATCACAGATATAATACCATTTATATATCTTTGTGATATATTGTGAAGCTATTAGAGTTTGGTTGTGCCTGCATACTTCTTCTAGTTCCATACAGGTGCTTTTATTCTTTTTCTAATCCCGCTGTTATAATTGGTTTATATTATGTTGCCTAAAAAGTTTTTGTCTAGAAGTGGAAAAAGGAAAAAAAGAAAACAAGTAGCACAGTTGATGGAATCCCAAAAAGGAGCAATTAGTAAATTTATTAAAAGAGTAGGCTCCTCTAGTGAGAGTCCCGAGGAATTAGGTGAAGGTGGTTTTGAACAACATAGAGAAAACTTAAGTGGTGAAATTCATATTAACGAGGATATTAGAAATCTGAGTGAGCATGATCATATACCAAATGCATCCATTTTAGAAAATTTAAAGGCAGATGAGCAAGTAAGCCCTATATTGGACATTTATGATCCTAGAAATTGGCATAATCTTGATAATAAAGCAAGGGATATTTTAGTTGAAAAAGGGCCTATAAGAGAATTGAATCTTATGTTTCCTTTAGCCAATATCTCTCGTCATTTTTCATATTCTTACTATTATAGAAATTTGAGTAATAGAGAGATTAGCGATAGAAAATGGTTGGTTTATTCTAAACATGTAGATAAAGTATATTGTTTTTGTTGTAAATTGTTC
>JANKOD010000007.1:9493044-9503666 GCA_026284645.1 Erythroxylum acuminatum
TTATGATTATTAATTTATTATTATTATTATTATCATTATTATTAATTTTTAATAACTTATTATTATTATTATTATTATTATTGTTATTATTAATATTATTGTTAATTATTATTATTATTAATTTTTAATATGATATTCTTATTATTATTAAATTGTTATTATTATTTATTGTTAATAATAATAATAATATTTATTATTATTATTATTATTAATTACTATTTTTATTAATTATTGTTATAAATTTTCTACTTACTATTTTTAATATTTTAATATTATTAATTTTATTATACCAAATTAATTATATTATTATTAATTCTTAATTCTTAATTCTTAAAAATAAAAACTAAAATAGAAAACAAAAATTAAAAATTACAGTAAAAAAATAAAAGTAAAATTGAACTGCTAGTAAGATTTCAGTTCAACAATATCTTTAACTCTTAATGTAACATCAAAAGAAGTTACGACTTTATTATTCGAGTCTCCTAACAAATATCGTTGTTGGCTTCATTAACAATTCCTCAAGTATCAAAAATAACTTAAGCAACGAAAATAAATAGGCAGTAGGTATAACCAGAGAAACAGAGGAAGATGTTGAAGACGCAGAATGGGAGAAGATTATACAGTCGCGTAGAAACTAGTTTTTGTAAAATATAAAAACCTGTTTTAAAAAAACACGAAAACGTCTTTTTTATGTTTTCAAAAAAGTGTTGCAGTTTTTTTATTTTTAACAACAAAAAACGAAAACAATTTCAACCAAACTAGTTTTTAGGGACTGTTTTATTTTTTATGAAAACAACAACAAAAAACCTAAAAATAAAACGAAACCAAACACCTCCTTAGTTTTTAAGCATAATTTTTTAATAGTAACATTGATGAATCAAGTGAATATAGAAAAGACAAGAGAATTTTTTATAATTCTAATGAAGACATTAGGGTCATTCATTCCACCAGATTAGCCCATTTAGTCGACAGAACATCCACTTGAACACAAACTATTGGTGGCCAAATTATCATCTCATTATAGCATTGTTTTCATAAATTTAGCCATTTGGTTGACCAAATCACTTTAGAGGTCTACGCAACACTTTGAAAAGAATTACCGAAACCTTACACATATGATGATTGGTTATTTATTCCGGTAGGTGTTATGCATGTTAAATGGTGTCAAGGAAACACCATTGATTATTTTAAATGTTGTTTGTGATTGCATTCAGGATGTCATTGCCTTGTCTATATAATGTGCACATTATAACGATTGATGCATGTTATTTGACATGTTTTGAAGCTATGTATAATCTATTGTGCTATAAGATGGTTGGCTTAGGCTTATTAGTTAGTTCCATATTAAGATGAGTACCAATATATTATATGGAGTGAATTAACTAGGGTCATAAAATGGTGTATATCATTTCGTTACATGCAACATATTATTAAGGACCATATCTAGGTCTATACATATTGATTGGTTAAGGAGAATTAGTTGGTGTATACTCTAGACATATACATGCATTATGTATAAAAGTTCACAACATTTTATATTTTTTTGAAATGTAGTGAATTAAATTAATAAGAAAGATGACAAGAATTTATAGTGCATTTACTTATAAGATATTATATAATATTTGAATAGAATATTATTCTCTTGATAGGGTTTGCAAGTATGAGTGTAATGCCAAATAGACAATGGTAATATTCGATGTGTATAAGATTTTTCTATATATTTTAATACTTTTCTTATTAGGTATAAAATTACCATATTACATGTTTATTTTGAGTGAGGAGTTAGAGAAGGAGCACAGGGACCTAGAGAGAATGTGATTATGAAATTTTTTAGCTTAATCTTATAAGTATCTTTAATTGGACATCTTACTACTATGTTTATCAGGGGATGTCAACATTAGAGCTAGTGATTACTGATTAAGATTGAGTGTTTATTATTTTTGGATGTTTACATTATGATTAATGAAAGTGAAACTTCTTTTTTTTTAGCTTGTTATGTGTTGTGAAATAGAGCAAGGATGTTTAACCTAACTCGATGGTATCTTTCCTTTAAGTGATAATCAGTCACAGATCTAGTTTGTTTGGCTTTGGGGGCATGACTAATTTGGTGGTATTAGAACTCTAGGTCTTAAGATTACAAATATCATTCTAAGAAATAAAGAGATGAGTGAGGTAGAATATGTATGTTCCTTATTCTGTATTTGCAAAATTGTGCTCAATCTCATATGTGGAATTTAGTAATGAGATTATAGTTTACTTTTGAAGTTATTGTGAAAATTTTCTTTTAGATGATGAACATGTCTAGATACATTAACGACTAAAGTAGTAGAGGAAAGAGAGGACTAATGGTTTAGATCAACATCAATTAATGGTAGAGATTGCAAAGTCTATAGCTACTTCATTATAGTGATAGTCTTAGGAATATGGTGGTAGACTTTTGGTGTTTATAAGATTAGGCTACTCTTTTGAAGCAGTTTTGCAGACCTACTAAAGGTGTTTAGATGAGTGAAAGCGGTTAAGAATGCTTTTAGAACTTAGTTAATCAGGTAAAATACTACGATGCCATACTACTTACATGGCATGCAATGATTGGTAAAGTAAATGAGAAATTGATTCTAGCTCCAATGACCAAGGGGAAGCTTAAGGGCGCCTTCTATAAGAAGTACTTCTTATTTATTGTGAGATAAAAGGATGGTGTTAGAGTTTTACCAACTAGAGTTGAGTTGCAAAATTGTGAAGGAGTATAAGTAGGATTAGACTAGTCCCCCTCTTCGTGGGATCGACACCTCTTATACTACAGTCACGACCCGTGTGCTTGCGATATTAGAGGGCTTGTAAATTTTAAAGCTCGAACGACACAACCAAGTTTTCGGCACCATTATCGGGGAGGTGTAGATTAGTTTAATTCTTGTAGTCTAAGGTTTTTTCACCATCTTTTGGAAAGAAAAATGAAGTTGGGTGTAAAGTATACTACACATTAACTTGGATATCACCAAACAACAATGGGGAATCTCAAGAGTTGAACGCTAAAAAGTGATGGAAAGAATGATGGTGGAGGAAATACATCATGGAGAGTGACGAACCCTTATGGATGTCATGAGGCCACAACTCAATGCCCATCATTAAGGGATTACGAGACCACCGGTGCAAGCAAATATGTTCGAGATAAAACCATCACTGCTAAATATGTTGTGAACCAACGTGTAATTCTACGAGTTAGCTAATGAGGATCCTAATGCCCATTTAGCTAATTTCTTATAAATTTGCGACACTTTCCAATATATTGGGATGTCGGAGGATGTTGTTAGGATGACGCTCTTTCCCTTGACACTTAGGGATTGAGCCAAGGCCTGGTTGAATTCTCTCCACCCATCCAACATCACAACTTAGGAGTAGTTGGTGCAAGTTTTTCTAGATAAGCATTTCCCTCTAAACAAGATAACAAGACTAATAAGGAAATTATCAATTTCCAGCAAAATGACTGAGAGTCTTTATATGAAGCATGGGAGCGGTATAAGGAGTTGTAAAGGAGCAGTCCTCATTATAACCTACCCAATGAATTCCTATTGTAACTTGCTACACTGGAGTTAATCCACCTACAAGGAGCACCATAGATGTAACAATTGGAGGATCATTCATGAGGAAAATACTTGAAGCAACACACGATCTGTTAGAAGACATGGCATACAGTAGTTGTCTTTGGACATCATAAAGAAGTAGACAGTAGTCAATCTTTTGAGACCTAGGAGGAATGATTGCTATAAATTCGATGACAACATTGTAGGCTGAGATTGACAACCTAACCAAGCAATTGAATAGCTTGAAAGCCACCTCTTCCTCTCTAGTCACAGCAATGCAACACGAATATGAGTCATATGGACAAAAGAGATATATTGCAACACATTGCTTCTTAAGGGAAAACAACTTGGAGCCATTCAACTTTAATGAATCATAAGTTGTTTAGGGAGATAACAATCTTTATTCCAGCACATAAAAATTTTCATTGTTCTAATAATAATGAGATTCAGTTTAGAAATCAAGGGTCATATAGGTTTAAACAGGATAAATACAATGACTATGATTCCAAACTAGACAAGATCATAGACAAGCTCATAAGTATGGATGAAGCCCAAAAGAGGCTGGAAGAGCAAATTGAGCAAGTAACAAGGACTCGTGCCACTTTTATTTTAAGCCTGGAGGTTCAAGTGGAACAGCTTGCCAATGTGTTATCTACAAAAAGTGTGGGAAGTCTTTCGAGCAACACGGAAGTATATCCAAAAGAGTAAATTAAGGCTATCACATTTAAAAGTGGGAAAGAGTTAGGAGAACCAACAAATAGACCAGTTGATGAAGAAAATAATGAGAACCCTCCCTATGTTCCTTCATTTAGGAGTGGGAAAGAGTTAGGAGAACCAACAAATAGACCAGTTGATGAAGAAAAGAATGAGAACCCTCCCTATGTTCCTTCTCTGCCTTACCTACCAAGAATATCATTCATAAGAGTTGATGATGTTGAATCTTCAAAGGTGCATGAGGAAGAAGAACATATGACAACGAACATCAAGTTTAAAGAAGCTATGAAAGTCTCTATTCTTGAAGCAAAAGAAGAAGAAGAAAAGGAAGTTATTAAGGAAGAACAAGAACAGCTCACCACTTTACCAAACAAACTGCTAGACTTAATAAAGATTCAGGGAGTTTCGTTATTCCCTATTTTATTGACAGTTTATTAGTGAAAAAGACATTACTGGTATTAATTGGTTTTCTCAACTTTATCAATATTATCCTCCTGATCATTTTTGCAATTTGTTGCTTACTCATAGGCTACAAAATTGATGTTAAACGAGAAAGGTGGAAGCAAGCCACTCATAATTGATTATCGTTGAGCTTCCAATGATACAAGGTCAAGCTAATGACCATAAATTAGCATGTTTAGGTTAGATTTAAATTGTTGTGTCATTAGGTTTGTTTCAAATTCTAAAATATGCTTGTAATGATATGGAATGGTTGTATTGCTAATCTATTATTCTCTTTGAATCAATTATAAGAAAGGGAACACAAGTCGGTATCAAGCGCATTGGGTCTCCATCTTTGACACCATCCCTATCTCAGTCACCCTGATGAGTATGTGTTCTAACCCTTCTCTTTTCATTTTTGTTAGTATTTTCTTCTTATGTTTTTAGTTTATTGTGTTTTATTTTCCCTGTTGTGTTTGTGTACCTTCTCACATCGATGACAATATGTTGTTCAAGTGTGGGGAGGGTTATGTATTTTTACATTGAGTGTGAATTTTGCATATTGTATGATAGTTTGTTTAGGTTGCATGATGTGAATTGTGTGAATGCGTCAATGGCTAGGACTTAATAGGATAGATTTAGCCTTAAATATAGCCTTTTAGGTTGCAAAGATTTATTAGCTTGTGAAATTAGTGACCTAAGTTATTTAGGGCTAAATATGCTGGTTAATTAAGATACAATGTTAGTCCATTCATCCTAGAATTTTCTATACACATTTATAATTTTAGGGCAATCAAATAAGTGGTGTTATTAATACATTTTTATGAGAATGATTAGTTAAAGCAATAAGGTAGGCAAAATTTTGTGTAAAAAAAAGTTATACAAATTTTAACTAAAATAACTATTCTGCTAGCCTTCGAGTTATGAATAGAGCTAGTAGCTAATGAAGAATATGATATAGCTGAATAATCGGATCGACACGCTTCACAAATGTTTGCCTCCACATAAAAAGGCTATAATGGCATTTCAACCCAGCAGCTTAATAACAACATGACTTAGTTGAGTAATGTTTGCCTCCGTGTAAAAAGACTAGGTTCATGTCCTTAAAGAAAAATCAACAAAAAGAATGTTTTCAAATAAAACCTACCAAACTTATTAATAGGTTAATTTTTCATGAAAACCTACTTAGGAATAGCTACACTTTTGTTTTGACTAAATGATTATCAATGTCTGTGTGTAAGTGATAGGGGTGAATAGACTCAACATTAAAATTTTTATTAGTTTATATATTTAGTCCAAGGTGTTTAGACGCAAATTTCATTTGTTAATAAGTTAGAATGACTTGAAGGATTGTGTTTATAGTTAAATTTGTTTCGCTAAGTTAGATTCATTGTCTCATTATTGCGTATATGTGTTTGTGCTTGCCTGATTTGTTTGATTGTTTTTGTTTGCTTGAGGATAAGCAAACATTTAAGTGTGGGGATGTGATAAGTGTAAATTGCATCGTGTTTCAGGGCATAGGTTAATATGTGTTTAGCTGTTAATTCGATCATTTAGTACATGTTTAGGTTGTAATTATATTAGTTTGTTAATTATTTGTGTTTTAAATTTTTTATAGGTTAGTACAAGTTTTTAAGCTTAAAGATTATGTTTTTGAGGTACCTTCATGTGTTTGATAGTATTTCAAGATCAATATCGAAGAACAGAGGAGTTTTGGAAGACATTCGGGCCGAAACATCGTGACAAAAGGCTCAAATGTGGGCCACGGTCGTGGCCTGCATTGGACAAATGCATAGATGTTTACGAACTTCATGTTTCGAGGGACTTTTTGGACCTTTCGGACCCCAAAAAATCCTAGGATTACCTAAAACATAAAAGACTATTTAAAGAACAACAAGTGAGTATAAAAGGAGCCTTTTTGTAACATACCACTACCATAAAACATATACCCGACATACCAGAGTATATTCAAGCACATACCTTACAAAAATGGCACGTCAGAATATAACAGCAAGCATATGGTCCTGTTTACTAAGTACATCAGACAAATAAGCAATTCAATCGTATCATATTCTATACCGATTCAAGCAATTCAGTACAATACCTCAGTTCAATTAGGCACATCAAAACAATCATTCATTGCATATAAGGATGTATATGCGAATGCAAACATGACTCCATTTTATTTTTATTTTGTTGTGACCGAGTGCCTATACTATCTCTTACCCATCGAAGATACCGAGCTCATTTATGTCCTGTACCCGTCATAGATACCGGGCCTATTGTATCTAAGCCTGTGGCTCTTTATCATATTTCTAAGCTTATAGCTCTTTTTCATATTTTGGTTACTCCGGTCACAACGCCTTTATCTAATCAGGCATTTCGATGAATGAGATGCAACAATTCACATTTCACACTTTCAAGGTTTTTCGCTCAATGTATTCATATCACTTATCAAGATCTTCGGATCCAAGTTCAAAATTCGACATTCAATTAATCACACATTCCATATTCACATACAATTAGAGAGCACTTCTAGTACATTCCTAAATATCAAACTCCTCAGACTATTAATGTCTGGAGTTAACACAATCATATAACCACAGTTCAATAACTAAAATTTAAACAGAAAAAATCAATTATAATGAGAGAACAAGTAGGTTGGCTCATATAATTCAAATAGAAATACATATATAATTGAGATCGCATATCTAGGTAAACTCACAGTACGCTCCATTACGTTATTGCCTTGACGATCTGACAATGTCTGGATGCTGACGTTAAACTCGAGCATCTTTAGCCATGCAACACATATGGTACATACATCGTTAATTTGCTCAATTGACTTTCTGAGTATGAAATTTGATGCAAAGATCTTGATCTATTCATAATCCATCAATCATACATTTATTCAAATTCCCATTCATACCACCTTCATAGTCTTTAATGTTCATATACCTATTTAGGTTCATCTTGGCCCTAATCAACTCCAAAACGCCAAATTAGAGTGACTTATCATCATTTGATTCAATAATTGCACAAAACTAAGCTCATCACCCAAAAGCACTAACCGCAGTCATGGGGAACCTTCCCATGATCGTGCCAGAAGCTAAACATCCAGGCCATGATTGTGTACTGAGGGCCGCGATCATAATAGAACCTAAAATGACCAAGCCATAATCGTGCACTTGAGGGCCACGATCGAGCCTTGCATTATTTTCCCACAATCATGCACGAATCACTCAACATAACACATATCAAACACTTCCAATATTTTAGATTGCATGCTCTTTTGTGAACCTCAACTTATGCAAATTCAACTACCATATGAGCTGCATAAATTTCGTGAAAACTCTACTTATTTGGTTCTTCATCGTTCACCACATATCATCATACATGTAACCCTAACTTTGTTAAATTCAAAAACACTTCAATAACCTCCCTTTTTAACATAACTTCACCCTCATTTATACTTCAGATCTCAACCTAAGTCATCCATATAATCTCCTATTTTCATGTATCAAACAGAACCAATTCATCCATCAAATTTCAACACAATTCATCATCAGTCCTGCATGTATTCTATCTCCATTTAATCACCATGAATGTTATATAACATATGTCACAATAGGGCAAGAAATCACTTACTTGTTTAACTCTAATTTCACCTCAATCCACAAGATATCCTAATCCTCCAAGCTTTCAAACATAAAGCATATTTCAAGAACAAGATGAAAACATAAAGGGACTTCAACAACAAGATGAAGACAACTAGATTTTGGAGTGGTAAGGTGTAGGATTTTAGCAAAAACTCAAGGTCATGGAATGGTATGCGTGTGTCGATAAGAAGAGAAGGAAGGAGAAGAGATCATGTAGCCAAAAAAAAAAGATGGTCTTTTAAGTGTGTGAATCGTGTGTGTGAGTGTATGGTCATAATATGGACACTTGTCATGCTAAGGTCCAAGACATATGTCTCCTCCTTCTTCTACTAATTGTCAATTTATGTTTGGTCCATTTGTCACTCAACAACACCACGATTTGTCACTCATTTATTCTAACCATTTTTCACCCAAATAGCTAGCCATTTGTCACTCACTCCTAGTGTCACGTGCCACCATTTCATTAGCCTAATCACCCTAAATTTTCATATATCAATTTATCTTGTCATTCAACATTTTCCTAGACTAGATTCACATATTATTTCATCAATCACTCAATTGTAACAATAAAGTCCAAATTACTAATTATAATCCACCAAAAAAAAATTCAAGACATAATCATCACACAATTACATTATAATCATTTAAATTCTTTCATACCTCAGAATAAGTCAATTGAGTGCATATACTTTCTTGGGAACGTTTCTAAATCAAATTTCTTATATGTATGCGAATATGATACATGTGCATGGAATGCAATTCCTTAATTCTTATTTGGAATAACTCATATGACTCAATCTAACATTGAAATCCCTAAGTATCGAAACAGGCTATTACAATTTTCTCCCTTAAGAAATTTCGTCCTCGATGTCGGACCCCGATTCCGAAACCCAACGACTGCGAGACATGAGCTTTGCTTAAAAATCTTAAAGGGGGCATTTACTGTCATTTCATACTAGCGGTGAGCGCATCTTAGTCAAATCATCAAAATCATAAGTTAACTTCTTCCTGGAAATCGTAACCTTAAGTCTCTAGTTCATTTTAAAACAAGAATCACTTCATTTGGAGTTGTATAACTCAAGATATGAACCAAAATACCAAAATTTAAAATTTGGACATTAAGGGACTCAGATTACACGGACCGTGTGAAATCACATGGTCTGCCCGTGTGAGCCTCGGGTGAAAAACGTCACCCTTCTCCAGAAATTACACGGGCTGTGTGAATTTTACACGGGCCGTGTGAATTCACACGGTCTGACCGTATGAGTCTCGGGTGAAAAATGACATCTCGCATAAAGGATTACACGGTCCGTGTGAATTTTACACGGGCCGTGTAAATTCACACGGTCAGCCCGTGTACCTCTTGGCCGAAAATGGCGCTTCCTCGCCCGGATTACACGGCCCGTGTAAATTTACACGGTCTGGCCTTGTAACTCTCGGGTACCCTTTTTCTACTTGACATCTCCTGCTAAAATGGCCATATCTCTTAGCTCCGACATCGAAACAACGCAAACTTAGTACCGTTGGAAAGATAAAAGGATGAGGTACGACTTCTATGAAGACAACTTAGCCCAATTCTACTTAGATCGATCCCGTTTTCCATTGGGAATCTGAGTATACAACTTCTCTTGTGAAAAACTCACTTTCCATTCCTCTATTCCATCCTCCTTCACAATGATTCATCTCCCAATTGGGTAATCATATATATAGTCATCCTAAATTTATATGATTTTTACATTCACTAGCATCTTAACAATCTCCAATTATCAAGTCATAAACATTAAATTCATTAAAACCTAATTGTCAAACATTCATCCTAAATTGCTACCAACTCAAATACATGCATAACATCTCATCTTGTAATGCCTATAATTCTCCATCTCAATATCCAATTGTTACAAACTTCATACTAATGGGAAGATCACATAATCTCCTTAAACTTTCCAAAGGACCCAATCCAACAACTTTACACAAATCTATCCCGAATTTCCCTAAAGTCCCTGAACACAATCAAACCCTCATGAAAACCGAAATTAACCATGTAAAATGTTTGATTTGGCATAAACATTCATAATGTATACATATATTTCATTTGCATCAAACCAATGTTTTACAATGCTTTAAAGGGCATTTCAAGCCTCTTACAACATGAATCAAAATACAACTTACAAAAACATTGATCCTCTTAAAATGCAACCTAAAGCATTGTTTTACAAAAGTTAACTTGAAT
>JANKOD010000007.1:9503766-9526563 GCA_026284645.1 Erythroxylum acuminatum
AATATTCTTCGTTGATATATATATATATATAAGAGAGAAGAGAAGCCCAATTACACAACGAATCGCGGGAAACAGATTCCCGACATATCTTCTACGAGGAGCACATGACACCTAATTGGCAGAAGGTCAAAATAAGTAGCGCCTAATGTAAAATGCTCAGCATAACTCGCTAGGCATTGTAGTCAGTCCACACAGCGGTTGCTCTCAAAGAAAATTATGAAATTATCATTTTTGGAACATATATTAAATATGATTTTGACAACATATAATAGTTCACAAATTGTAAATTTTAGATAAATTCTTAATAACTTCAATTACCAGCAAAGCCTACTAGACGTATCAGTTTCTGGTTGGGATCACTATTATTTGGTGCCTGTCCTTTGAATAATGCATGACAAGAAAAAGTAAGAAACAAACAACTGCAAGTTACTTGATTCCCTTTTATTACCAAACAATTAGCTCTATCTTAAGCTTTCAGGATCCTACAAATTGACGCGTATGGCGTATTGTATGGACAAACATGAAATATCTGAGCCCCAGATTAACACTTACCTAAGTTTCTACCCACCTGCTAAGTAATTTCTTGCTTTACGCATCTCCGCCACAGTACATCCATTCTTTTCAGATTTTATTTAAAAGTTAAAAAACTATTAATCCTCCTGTTTACAGTCAAATTAGGCGGCGACTTACCAGGGAAAGAAAATGCTTCGTACGTTCTGATACAAGATTTTCCATTGGATTTACGTCATCCCACCACCTTCAACATGTTCTAGCTTTACGATTTTCATTGGTTGGGTGGTTTGTACTTCTGCTTTGTACCATTCGTAGGTGTTGGGTTGTGCAATACGCATGGTTGGTCCAACTTCCAACATATCGACCACGTTAAAGAAGAAAAACCTTCATGGGAGTTGCCTCAGGTGCAAAATTTCCGGCACGAGGAATACTAGGGTTGACTTAAAATTAGTAAATTTAATTTAATTAATCAAATTTTTATTTTTAAAATTTTATTGTCTTAATCTCACAAAATTCAAGAATTAAAATTATCAAATTAAATAATGTTACTTTAAATTTTAAAAACTATCAAATTTAGTTCAAATCTAATCAAGCTTCGAATAGGTCTAAGCTCGAATCTAAGGTTCGAACCTTATCTAGCCTATTTTTCTATTTTAAAATTTATTAGTTTAGTATTTATATTATGCAATAAAATAATTTAAATATTTTATTTTAGTTAAATAATGTAATTCTGCAAATGAAACATATGCTTTTTTTTCCAATTATAATTATATTCGTACAAATTTGATTTGGGGGTTGAACTTTAATAATTAATTTATAATTTGAGTATTACTTTGATAAATTATTAAATAAATTATTTATATTTTGTATGAATGATAATTTAGAATATGAGCTTATAAAACAAACTTAACTTCCCTTCAAACAAAAAAAAAACTTAAATGGAAACTTCTGCTGAGTTAATAAAATGCGATGTTGATGCGGCTACTTTTAAGGAACAAAACGCAATGGAATTTGCTGCGGTTCTTAGAGACGAAAGGGGATGCTTTATAGTTGCTCTTTCCGGACATTATTCCTCATTGTTCGAGCCACTTATTGTTGAACTCATATCGATCAAAGAAGCGTTATCATGGCTGAAAGACAAACAAATAGATCATGTTGTCGTGGAGTCGGATTGTTTGTTATCTATACAAGCGCTTACAAATTCGTCTGTTAATCATTCTGAGATTGGAATGCTGGCTTTGGACTGTTTAGCTTTCAAGCGTTATTTCCTTCACTTGTCCTTCCAATGGACGCGCAGGATTGCCAATAGGGTGGCTCACTCTTTAGCTCGGGTAGCTTTATTATATGCAAACCTTCATAGTTGGGAAACTTGTCCTCCTTGTCTAGGTTCTATTTTATTGTTAGATAACTTTGCTTGTAATCCATCTAATAGGGAAAGCTTGTAGGATCTGGGTGTATGGGGTAAGCCTGCTGGCTTGGGTTTAGTTTTTAGCCTTCCGTTTTATGGATTTTCTCGTCCAAAAAAAAAGTGATTCATTTGCTATCTTTCGCACAAAACATTAGCCAATTTCACCGTCATTGCAGAGGTTGTCAAGGGAAAGTCACATTAAAGTTAATTGATTAGGGTCCGTCCTTATTTTTGTGTGTCATCTATTAAATATTTGTAGCTATTCCCGTTTCCATATGCTTAATGAATGGATAGATAAAGAATAAGCACAGAATGTGGATGGATGAGAGTAGCACAAAATGGCACACGAAAATAAGAGAAAACTATCCTATGCATTCAAAGCATTAAATAATTTCTATGATATTTAATTAAATAGTTATCCACAAGCAATTAATGAGGATTTGAAGATTAAGCATTCACTCTCGTGAGGATACAAGTTTATTAAAGGCAAAGACAAAAAGATTATTAGTTAATTGACACCATTATCTATGGTATCATGTTACATTTTAACGTTTTTAAAATTAATTTTGGTAATACCTTAATGTTTTTAAAATAATATTGATAACATTTAAAATATATTTTAAGAGTCTATATTATATTAGTCATAAATTCAGCCTAAAAGAACAATGGCTACATTAAACCCAACTAGTGCTCTCTCATGACTAAAAAGCAAATCTTCCGGGAGAGAATTTAAGACCTTTAAAATGACTAAAAAGCAAAATAACAATAAGATCATAATCACCAGTAAAATCAGGATGGACTTAAAGCAAAATTAAGTAAGAACCGTTTCTAAAATCTTTT
Organism: Erythroxylum acuminatum; assembly: GCA_026284645.1. Classification (NCBI taxonomy): domain Eukaryota; kingdom Viridiplantae; phylum Streptophyta; class Magnoliopsida; order Malpighiales; family Erythroxylaceae; genus Erythroxylum; species Erythroxylum acuminatum. Next base: position 9,506,528 of record JANKOD010000007.1, read on the forward strand.
ACCAAAGGCCTAGACATCCATACTTCCCATGAAAGATCTATCTCAAATTAATTAATCCCCGCCAAAGCAACGAGGACTATTAAACTCATCCACTGCTTGGAAACCAAATTCATGAACATCTCCAATTGTCAACTCAATCAAATCTTTACCTTCCAGACCATGAGCCACAATTCCCACCATACATGAATCTCTAGACGACTCTCCTCCTGGAGCTAACCACCATGAAAGAAGTTTGGCTCCAATTCAGTTGACATCCACTTCACTTGTTGGCTCCAATTCAGTTGATATCCACCACTTGAAATATTCGAAATAGAGAAATTGATGGTGTTCACTTGAAATATTCAGCCCATATGAGAACATTTGGTAGCCTATATCATCTACACCGTATGTAACTCACAATAAGAACTTAATGGGAGACTTCCAGATATTATTACAACAATAAGTTAGAAGCAACTAAGCACCTGGTGGACTAGGAGCAGATGCAGAGGAGCAGCCGAGGGCCTTAAGAATGTCAAATGTCGAAGTAGGCTTGGAAGCTGGATTACAATTTTTTTTTCAATTATGCTATACTAACGGCATTGTTAGACGCCCTCAAATCTTTTATACCTCTTATTCTGTACCTATTCTGTGCCTACTGTATCTGAGCCATTCATTTATGTAGGACTTACATAAATAGATGGCTCAGATGCAATGGGCACAGAGTAGGTACAGAGTCAAGGTACAGAGGAACACGTCCCTTGTTAGACAATACGAAAGGATACAAGATGAACAGCCACATAACATAACCTCCAAAAGTTATGTACTTATTCTCATATAAAAGGAGGAAGTTGGTTTAAAAGGTTATCTTACTTAAGACAAAAAAAACATTAGAAACTACTCCCTCCGATTCATAATAAGTGTCGTTTTAGAAAAACGCACGCTTATTAAAAAAGCTAATAAAATTATAAATATACCCTTATTAATACTCCCATGAAATAAATGAACGTTGTTGAGAACTGAAAGGTTTTGAAGCAAATAAAAAAAAACATGATGAAGTGCATTGAAAAGGTAATTTGCAATAATTAGCACGTGAGAGAAATTGCATATTAAATTGCTTTGAAATTGTGATATGTGTAATTAAGATGAGAGAGAAAATAAAGGTTAATTTTGGAAGTAAAATTATAAACATGCATACAAAGTTAAGAATGACACATATTTTGAATAATTAAAATGTATTTAAAACAACACTTATTATGAATCGGAGGGAGTAAATAAGTTTTGGTTATCTTTTTCCTCTCACTCCAATTTTGCTAAATCTGAACGAAAGAGAAAAACTATCTTCATTCTTCCTCACGTGAATCACACCATCAAGGATTAGAATTTGGGTCGTAGATTAACGGTGACTCCAGTAGCCAACCGTAAAACGTGGATTATTCAACAAAGAATTGATCAATTGCTTCCGTATTAAGGTTAGTCCTTATAAATATAAATCTACAAATATATTCTGAATTGTAGTTAAAATTTTGCCTATAATTCCATTGATTAATAAGTATGAATTTTCACTAAACAGTACTTGAAATTAAAAGATGTCGTTATTTATGTGTTGTTGACTTTCAACATTAATTTTGAATCAATTAAACTTTCAAATACGAAAGATGTTGGAGACTTATTATGGAAATATAAAATTACCAAATTTATTCAATATTTAAGTGTCACTGTCATGATTAAATTTACCTATAAACCAATTACATTTATTGAAAATTTTGAAAAAAAACGTATTTGAAATTAAATATATGTTCACAAATGACTGAGAAATTAAATCTAATTTGTAAAAACAAGTATTTGAGTAATTTTTAGGAAAATATTCCGTAAATTTTAACTTGAAGACAAAGTTTATTAAATTGTCGAACCACTTAAATTGAAGTAATCGTGCTTAGTTTACTCCATTGTTGTCGTGAATACAAATATACATCCATCTGAATCCAAAGAACTCGGTCACTTGGTAAGAATAACTCGATAGCTCGTTAATATTTGACCAAATCAAGTGTATGACTCAGTTGGAAACTTGGATGAGATAAATGCACGGTGTAGTTTTCAACAGACTGCAATCAATGAGAATGGATTTGTATTTACTCACGCGCATATGAATGGCGAGAATTGATATGTTGTTCTCTGGTTCGAGTTCAAACAAAACGGATAGACTCGCCGTAGAGCTTATTTCTATATCATGCCACCACAGATAAACTTTATTTCTAAACTGATGAATACGCCTGTCGCTATGAAAACAGTATTATTTGTTTCCACATGCACAATGATTTCAAGGAAAATGAGTCGAGTCCATTGTCAAGGTTCCTTTCAGGGTGGATTTTTATTCCTGAAAATCTTACCAGTGATAGATGTAATGAGACTTCTATTTGTCCTTTTCTACAGAGAATTCTATTATAAGTTAAGATACTTTAAATATAATATCTAAAGTCGAATTATCTTCTCATTTAATTTGACTTTTATGTAAAAAATGACGATGACACACAAGTGGTATGAACATTATCCATTGATTGATCAAGATATAAAATAATCAAACTCAGCTCAAATCAAAACAAAACTAATTAAATCTTACTTAAACTACTAATTTAAGATAATTACAATAAATTATTAATTTTAGTTGAGTTTAATTAATTTAGGTGAAATTTTAGAGTTATATTGAGCCGTCTTATCAATGATATTTGATTGGTCTACATTTTTACTTTTATTTTTAAAAATTTTTAAAAATTAAGAAGTTTTTTAAAGTTATTTAAATCACAAAGGAAGTCTTTGTCTTTCATTTTTTTAATATAAAAAAATATGTGTTGCCCAAAGAAGGGTCTATATATAAAGGATTACATTTATATAAATAAGCTTTCGAAGCTATCTCATAAGTCAAGTTAAAAGTTTTGAAGCTTTCTTCTCTTTAATCTTCAAGATTCTATTATTACTTTTTGACTATCAATAATTACATGGTCTAACTATAAATTTGAGGAGGATTTCATCGGCTTTTAGTCCAATTCTTGTCAAAAAAATTGTGGTAAAAAGATCCATACCCAAAAGATGAAGCGGCATTAATTAAAAGAATAATAGTTGTGGCTTTCCTTGTTAAGTTGTAAAATGTGCAATCCATGTTTAGGGAATGAATGCGATATAGCCCAATTTTAGTTTCCAACCTTTACTTTATTACAAACTGGTGAAAGAATATGAAGAAAATCTATTATTATTCACTATTGGAAAAAAGACATTTACACAAGTACATATAGTAAGTAACTTGATAACACTACGAATTCTAATTAAGCTAAAGCACTACCTACAAAATATATACTTATCTCTAACCTTAAGCATCTTTATTTAAATATAAAAAAATATTTACTATCTAATACTTCCTCTCAAATTGGTGCAAGAAGATCGTAAATGTCCAACTTGCACAGTAGAAACTAGAATTGATATTGAGTAATAGTTTTAGTGAAAATATCTGCCTGTTAAAACTATGATCATCAATGGGTTATGACAATATTATAGCTGGGATTTGTCCCTTTACATAATGGCAGAGATTCTCAATGTATTTAGTTCATTCATGAAATATGATACTCATTGCTATATGGACGGTAGATTATCTATTACAATATACACTATAAGAAATTTTGGTTTAAGCGATGAAAAATATTGCTATATGGACGGTAGATTATCTATTACAATATACACTATAAGAAAATTTGGTTTAAGCGATGGAAAATACTGATTTTTTATAGGCAAACAAATTTAACGATATAAATTACTGACGAAAAGAGTTATAGGAGAAATGGCCGTAGGTAAAATTTTCCAACATAATTACAATTTCCGTCCCTAAATTTCATAAGGGAATGTTATATTCTGTTGCTAAAGTTCTCAACAGAATTGCAATATTTGCAAATGCTTTTAGCAACATAAACTATTTACCTACGAAATATAACATTCCATTGGTAATTTTAAAGACGGATATTGTAACTCCGTTGGGAAATTTACCTATGGTACTATTTTTTCCGTCAGTAATTTTAGCTACAAAAAACTACAAAGTCCCACCAACATTTTTTGTTGATAATCTATTTTTTTACATTTAATTTCTATAAATGATATAATCTTGATTGATAATATAATATAAAACTTATCCTAATTGTTTTGAGGTGCAAGATTGAAGTTGTTTCCATTGGAGAAGTTTAGATGGCTCCTCTAATTAGGGTTACAAGTGTTAGAGAAAGGTCCATTCTTCTGGTTGGGGTTATTAAAGAAGTTAACCTACTTAATAGTATATTCATATAAAAAAAAGAGTTCCATAATTGACAATATGTAGCTAAATGTCCTAGGGATCCCTAAATGACACAGAACATGATGAAAGCACTAAAAAATTTGACTGAAAAAAAAAATTAACATTCAGTCAAATTTTTATGATAAAGTGTCCATTTTAACAACTAAAAGATTTAAAGCATCTAGATCATGCTTACCTAGAAACTTCTTCATAGCGACTCTCTCGCTTGACCACTAGTAAGGGATTTTCACCATGTTCTCTATCAAAGTATATGCTTCATCTATAGTTTTATTTATAAGAGCTCCATTAGTAGCTACATCTATAGATATCTTCATGTTATAGGTCATCCCATTATAAAAAGTCTAGACTATCATCCATTTTTCTATTCCATGATGAGGGCAGGACCTTATTAACTCCTTATAACTTTCATAATCCTCATAGAGTGATTCACCTTCCCTTTGGGAAAATCTAATGATTTGATTCCTTATTTGCATCGTCTTGCCACTCTCTTGCTTTATCCTTCAAAGAGAAAAGGAACAACATGAGCTTAATGGCACCATTCAGTGTATCATATACTCCAAAAACATTGACCGATGCAAGTTTAGGTCCTCATATGATAATCCTCCAAACTGATTCTATTGCACCAAAGGGAGGAGATAGGCCTTTTAACTAGAAGTTAATGGCTTTGATGTTAGGCCTTGTGATGCCTAAGTTAATTTATTAGGCATTTGGTACGACAAAATTTATCAACAATCTCATGTTCTTTGTAGAAATCTTTGCTTCGTCAACTTCTATTCTCCTCTAAAGCCTCTTTCTTATATGTAAATTTCTCTCAATCTCAAGGTCTAGCTCAATAAGCTTCCCAAAATCGTTAGACTTGTACATATAAGAGGTGATCTGTAAAAGAGAAGGAACAAATAAACTTTAATAAAAAATAATAAACCAAGAATAAATAATTAAAACAAAAATTTCTAGTCCCCAATAACAATGTCAAAAACTTTATATCCAATGTTTTATCCATAAGCACAAGGTGTAGTTGTAGCTAGTGTAATTAAGCAGGTGTAAATCCTATAAGGAATATCAATTAATTACCAACTATTCACACGTTTAATAATCTAGACCAATGATTATAATTAATTGAAGATAAAAATAAAATAAATAATAAATCTAAACACCAAAACAAAGTGATAATCAAGAATAAATCAAACTATGAATAAACTAGATTTAAAAAAGCTTTTCCTTAGGACTTTACCATAATTAACTTCACTATTATTTAATAAATGATTCTAGTGTCTTAGGATCAATAAAAATTCTTAACGTAGATTATATTATCTCTCAAGATATATGAGGCCTATTTTTAGATTATTCAATTGAAATCCCTTTAAAATCAAGACAATCTAAGAATGTAGTCATCTATTTTATGAACTCTCTTGATAAGTTTTATCCTAACGTAGGATGATCTTGTGGCTTTCTCTCAAATAACTCACGCTTAACCCTCTTTATCCATGTTATGATTTAAACACACATCTCATCTTTCAAATCTTCATTCATAAATCAAATAATTGATCTTCCACTTTATCTCCTTCAATAAAAATTAGTTATTGAAAATATGGATAAATCTTAAGAAAAATATAACTTCATTAAACCAAAAGATCAATTCAATGCATAAATCCCAGAGTATATTCCACCTAAACTTGTAAACTAATTAGTTCATAATTAAATAAAGAATAAAAATAAGAAAACAAGAGTAAGAGATCATTGTGATGAGTGTTGAGTCTTGAATCTTTAATTGATCTTTGCTAAAATCTTTTCTATCTTCCAAGTTTGACTTATTCTTTATCAAAAACAGTGTAAAATTTCTTTCTAATGCTTTATAACTCTTTCATATCTAAAACATTTATCCTTTATTTTTCTTTTCCTATTGTTTTTATTTCAAACCCTAATCTTTAATTAGTTACACAACCTCAACATGAGTTTCTGTAACAAGTTGTGTTGTGTTTGACATATTTTGTAACTTATTTTGCAAATCTTCAATGCTAACATGGGACTAGCATGGGGATATGTAAGAGAAATATATCTTGATGTAGGAATAAAATAGGGGTTTCTAAGGTTGTAAAGGATAAATAGAAGTGACCACTATAGACAACAAGCCGAACATGCATATGGTGGCACGTAAGCACTGTGTTTAATGGTCCTTCTTTAATTCTTCTAAATTTGCTCCAATTCTTCCCCAAATTTGCTCATTTTCTATGAAAAGTTAGAAACAATACATGAAATTAAAATACTTTTCATTTTAAGTATCAGATCCTTCAAAATTATCCAAAATATAAGCAATATGCTATGAAAATAATGTTAAAAGTAGTGTATGTTTAGCATACATCAAGATTAATCTCAATAATGACCTTATTAATTATATTTTCGGCATTCCTATACTTGAAAATTCTGCTTATTTAACTTGTAGTACCAAATATCAATTTCTATCTCACCATATATTTGATAGAATAAAAAGCATCTTTGAGTTAAGTATTAGTGTAAAAGCCATTAATAAACCAAAATATGTTATTGTCCTTAAAGTAATTCCTTGTCCCTATCATCTTTTCACTTAATATAACTTTGCTTCTTTAGATGGCCACTTCAATTTTGTAGGTTGGGATGATCTTTGGTTTATTTCCACCTTTATGATAGATGAGAGTGTTAATCTTAAATTGTATTATAGATAATATGTTTAACTTCAATGGTACTAAGAAAAACAATTAACACACTCTTATATCCTTATCTTTAGCCTTATATTTCAGCACTTCAATATTCCACCCAATGACAATAAGGTTTATTTTGACTTTTTCTTTAATTATAATGCTCTTTATTGCATGGGAAATTAGTTAGTTGATTAATTTATGACTAGACACCATCAACGACAATATAAATAGCAGAAACAACCTAACAATGAGGCTCTTTCACTTGGCATTAGTACTCATAAGCCTCTTTTGAGTTATACCATTTAGTTGCCTACAGATGATGAGCCTCTCTCCTTTAGAAACATATTATGATTCTATATTGGACTCTCTCTTTGGATGTAATTGATGTTCGGGTCAGCTTACCTCGAGTCAAAGTTTAACCCTTTTAAGATAATATTAAGGACTTGTTGCCTATCCATAATCGCATTGAGTATTTATTCATGTTGATTAATTTTTAGTTTCCTCCACTAGCTATTTAAATTATTTTTATTTCTTCAAAAAGGAGAAGAGAATATTGGCGATGTTTGGTGTGTTTAGGGAGAGTTGTAGGGTGTTTATTTGGAAGTACTTTAACTTTATATTTGTATTGATTTTGGTTGCAGCATTTGTGTTTAGTGGTTGATTATTAATGGTTATAACATTTTCTTAAATCTTAGGGGAGTCAAGTCGCGTATTGCCTTGATATTGAAAATTTGTATGTTCTTAAAGAATTAACTTCATTATTGACTTTCTAATATTACATGTTTTTTCATCATCAAAATGGAGGAGATTGTTGTACTAAGGGAGGTTATAATTAGTGTTTTGATGATAACAAAGTGAAGTGTCAACAAATGAGTTATTCTTTGATATTTTAAAAGAAAAAACATGAAATTAAGTTAAAAGAAATTTGTGTAGAATAATACACTCAAATTGAGGGAAAAAATCAAGGAAGATCAAATGACACCATGTCTACAAATTTACTTATAATCATTCTTATATCTCCTACTTGGTTATTGTAATGCATAAGGGGAATTTCATATATAAGCCTATCATGTTTTGAACTTAATACATAAATCTTTTTATTTATTATAAGGAATTAAAGTTTTGAATTCAAAGAAAACCCTCTTAATCTTTAAAATATTCTTTGAGAATCTTTGATATATTTTAGATCAAAGTTTATTCAAGGAAATGTAGTTTAATGTTTGGAAAAAAAATACAAAAATTCTTTGAAAATATATTTTTAGATACATTAGTCAACCAGCGTATGAGTTTGCTTGACCAAGGTATTGTTAAAATCTAGAGATATTGGCCAATTAAGTTTAGGTGTGGTTAATAATTGTCTGAGCATAGTCGAACAGTGCATTAAGAACTTTAAAAAAATTTGTGTACAATGACTTTGTATATGATATTGGTTAATACATTAGTTAACTAATATGCTATATTGGTAGACCAATGCCATTATTATTAGAATAGCTACTTTTTATGTTTACCGACATGTTAAAGCTATGGGTATAAATACTTCGCATTTTGGTTTTTGGACATCTTTAGGAAATTTGGGATTGCAATGAAAAATTTAGAAGATTTTTTGAGCATTTATGAGCATTCATTTATTAACTGTGAAGTGATTGAGAGTCGTGAACATTAAAGTGAGAAATAAAAGTTTTTTTGTTTATAATCATCAGTTAGGGTTGGATTTCTTGTATTTGGGTGTACAAAGAAGCATTAAGATTCCTCTTCACCCTTTAAAGAAGATTATACGAGGTCTGCTCATTATTAATCAAAGATTTTTATAAGATAGTTCCTTATCACCTAATTGAACGAACATATTAGTGGAATCCCAAGAGAGACTAGGAGTGTGGACGTAAGCAAAGTTTGTTTGCAAACCACTATAAAATTCATTTACATCTTCTCTTACATATACTCTTATAATATCACTTATAGCGGGATAGATAAACCATCATAACTTTTCTTGGAATAATCAAGGACAACAACGATAAGGTCCTCTATTGAATTTTAGAAACAATAGTAGTAACTAAGGAAGACAAGTCTTGAGGAGCTCATGATTTTTTTTACTACATCTAAGGCTCTCTTTTAAATTATTGAAGCTTCTCTTCAAAATCAACAAACCTCCATCCACAACATGGAAACTTAAATTAGCTAGCTTATTAAGATTGTCTTTAAAATGTAGTCAAATCAATTTCCTAGTGACACCAAGCTAAACTTGAGGGAGTAAATGAATCTGGTAACTTTGAGGAGTGGAAAGGAGCTTAAATTTGAAGTGGAAAAGGTTTTTGTATAATAAAAAGGAATCAAGTGTGAGATCCCACATCGGTTTCAGAGGAGAACGAAGCACGCCTTATAAGTGTATGGATACCTCTCCTCCTAGGACACGTTTTCTCGGGGGTGGGAAGATCAAAACTACGAGGGCGTTGGCCCGAAGGGTAACCCAAAGTGGACAATATCTGTGGGCGAGTGGTCTGGACTGTTACAAATGGTATTAGAGTCGGTTCCCGACCCGTTGTGCCAGCGTGGGATGCTAGGCCCTAAGAAATGGTGGATTGTGAGATCTCATATCGGTTGAAGAGGGGAACGAAGTATACCTTATAAGGTTATGGATACCTCTTCCTCATAGACGCGTTTTCCTGGGTGTAGGAAGAGCAAAATCGTGAGGGACTCGACTGGATGGGCAACCTAACGCAGACAATATCTATGAGCGGATGATCTGGGATGTTACAAATGGTATCAGAGTCGGTTCCCAACCCGTTGTGCCAACGTGAGATGTTGGGCCTTAAGAGAGAGTGGATTGTGAGATCCCATATAAGGGTATGGATACCTCTCCACCTAAGACGCGTTTTTCTGAGTGCGAGAAGAGCAAAATTGTGAGGGTCTTGGCCCGATGGGTAACCCAAAGTGGACAATATCTGTGGGCAGGTAGCCTGGGCTATTACATTAAGAGAAGAAGAAAAAGAAACATAAAGAGCCAAACAAGAAATTCATCATAGTACCAATAAAAAATTCCATATTTGAACAATCTTAAGATATATTGAAAGGAAAATTGTCCTTTCTATACATGTTTATTTGGTTCCCATTTTCACTCCTTCAAATAATTTGGTCTATAATAACAATATGCACCAAGTCATAATGCATTTAACATCTCATTTGCTCATTGTATTTTTCTCCATGAATAATTTCAAATGAGAAACATAAAAAATCTTCTTATTTGCTTTAGGTATTACGTAATCATTTGTGAAAATATATAATCGGCCAATAGTTAAATTTTGAATTGAATGAACGTGTTATATTCTAGTTTTAATATGTAAAAAACAAGGATATGGCCTTACTGTGTAAGTAGAATGAGTTATGCTCATTTGAATATTTGATTGAGCATCATTTAAAGTTACATAATGCAAGATTATAACTTAATTTAGTTTCTTTTCCATTTTTAGTTTGAAAATGACCACCACTATCTCATATATAAATCTCCTACTCTATATATTAACCATAAGTAACTAACCATAAGTAACTAATTATATATTAACCATAAGTAACTAATTATAATTATATATTAACCATTTTTAGTTTTTATACATTTTAAAGTTATGAACTTCGTCAGTTTCCAACGACCAATTTGAACTAGAGAATGGAACGGAAACCTTTTAGTTACTTGCAAAACTAGTAACTCTAATGCTTAAAACAAAGATCTCTGCATTTTTGCAGTAAGTGTGAGTGATGTTATTGTCAACTGGTACAAATTGCCTATTCCTACAAGTGAAAATTGTTCACAAAATCACACTATTCGAATCCAAAATCACTTGTCATGCTCAATACATTTAAAGCGTGGTTCAGACTAACCAAAGAGAAGTATACAACATACACAACAACGACTGTTGTGGTGGCACAAGAGATAGTACCTGAAGAAGGATGACAACAGCAAGGATGCACAATGGCCTTCGGTAGCGACAGAGATGAGGACGTTGGCACACTGAGCCAAACGACATCGTTTTTGTTTTTTTTAAAAACTCTAAACCCGAAGCAAACGACGACGTTTACTCTAAACTTCATCGACGGAATTTATCTCAGTAACCCAAAAGTTATTTATTCTGCTACGCATTCCCATCTTTTTTATTGATGGAAATTATCTTTTGTCGCTATTTTCTGTCAGAAAATTTGTCAGGATTATTTTTCTCTATATTTATTGACAGATATATTTTTTGCCGCAAAATGAATTTTTTTTTACAATTATACAAATAGAACATGATCTTCCGTCGATAATTTGTTACGGCTCGATTTCTGTCGGTAATTTTTCATAAATAATTAATAATTTTTTTGGTAGTGCAAGTTAATATGTTCATAGGCCTCTTTCAGCAAGTTGAGCAAGTTGAGCCCCAGTAGAAAACAGAGACATAATTTTTGCTTAAAGTTGTCATTTTATCAATTGGGCTTGGGCCGGTGATGAGCTTGTTCCTATGTGCTTTTTACTAAAGTCTTATTGGCAATCATTCATGCTTTTATAACGGAAGAAAATGAACACGAGAATTGAGAGATGAGACAAAACGTAAATGACTTTTGGTTTACGAAAAGTGCGGCAAAGCAATTTTGTGGTTGGAAGAGGAATCAAAGTCTTACTTCCTGTGTGGAGGAAATTGTAAGAGTTGGTAAAGTTGCTACAGGGAAGACGATTCCGCCTTTTCTTTGCCATGGAAGCTAAAAGTCAAAATTAGCAATTTAAGAAAAGACTAGACGTTGACAGTTGAATAATAAAAGAGATGAATAACATAAAAAACTATTATACTCTCTCAATTAGGACAAAAATGTTTGAGAATTCTGAAGAGGCTTGTACATTCTTTATATAAGCTTACTGATTTTTTTTCATAATTTTAATTACTCGATAAAAGCAAAATTGAGAGCTTCATCAACGAAAGCAGCAGTATCGAGTTCAATGTCTGCAAAATCCATTAATCCACCCATTGGATTGTTGAAGAAATCACTAGATATCTCTTCATGCACAGATACCTCTTTTGCGTCATTAAAGATACTGTCAAAATCGTTCCAAAATTCAATGCAGCAATCTCCACCCAGTAACTCCTCAGTAGCTGATGGAGATAACACAGGCTCATTCCATAGGTGAGAGATTGAGAGCCCCTCTTCAAAGCACATTTTCTCCTGAATCCGACTTGGAACCACCTTGTCTTCACTAAATTCCCCCTTAACATTTGTGGTAGACACAGACACGTCAAGCACAGAAGATGGAGATGGATGGCAAAACAAGTTGTTTGATTCTTCAGACGCAGACACGCTTTCTGATGCAATTGGCAATTTCTTAGGCTCCTCCAATTCCATCATTTTATCAAACTCATCCTTTTTTCTTCTATAAGCTGCAGCTGCCTCCTCAGGACTAGAATAAGTGCCAAGCCATACTCTTGTCTTTTGAAAAGGATCTCTAATCTCCGCTGCGTACTTCCCCCATGGCCTCCTACGAACGCCCTTATATGCAGTAGACGATGGAATTTGACCTTTCTTCCTCTTGTTATCATGCTTAGTACTGCTAATGATTTTGCCTCCATTGCCAATCCCTTGTGGAGAGCTTGATTCAACTGCCAAAACTGGTAGATTAATTTCCTTAACCAGAGGCTTATACCTCCTATTACGGTATTCCTCATCTTCATCACTTGAAGAGTCTGTGGCGTCGGGATCACGACATATGATCCGAACTTTCCTCAACGAAGTTTCCGGATCCTCAGTTATTGGTTTTTTCTCCTCCTTTTCGACAAAACTCATTTTTTGATCCAAAATTGGCCTTCTGAGGCCTGGCATTATGTGCAAAAATAAATACTAAAGTAATCCCAATAAGAACACTAAAATATAAGGGCAATCAATCTTTGACAGGTTTGGGAATCAAGGAAAATCCCAACACCTCCGATATTTTCGAAGATACTACTATCAGGTAAAACCCAGAACCCTTAAATCTCTGAAATTCGAAATTATGATAAGTGAATGTTTTTTAGGCGATCCTCAGAAGAATAATTCCTGCAAACCAGAAACGATAAGGCATATTACAGCAACATCATTTAGTCAAGAAGCAAGTGAAACACTTCAGTGATGGTTATCAACGCCAGAGCCTGAAGACAGGTGATAATCAACCAAAGCACAGATAAAAGAACTCTTTTAACTCACTCAGAGATTGAATTTGACAGGAAACTATGCAATAAAAACACAATAACATACCGTTTTGAATTTAACCGCGTAGAGCTTATCGAAAGGTTCTGCTTTTCGTTAGAATGGTTGCAAGAAGAGAAAATAAGAAAACAAGAGATCCACAAAGAGTGAAAGGAGAACCAGAGCTTCTTGTGAGCTCCAGGGAACAGATCAAAACCCGACGACATAAATCCTCTGTTTCCTTCATATGAAAAATCGTTCTCGATCAAGAGAAAATCTGAAACCAAATAGGAAAAATAAAACAAAATAAGATAAAAGAGAAGCCATTAAATTTCATAAAAGTATACAAAATCAAATCAAGCCAAGATTTCTTACCAAAGGCATCGAATGAAACAGGACGAGATCAAAAACAGCGCAATATCAGCACAGAAATAATAGCTTTAAATGAAAAATTCTATAGGATAAACTAAAAGAGGAATTTCTTTGTTACCAAATGTTTTCGAACTTCTCAGTTTTAGCTCCGCGTGATTCTGCAGAAGTAGCGAACTCACACACAAAAACAGTCTCCGCTGCTGCTTTCATAAAGTATGATTTTCCATCTTTTAGTTGGGGGACCCTGTTCATTTAAGAATAATTATATACTATACCATATTCACAACTCTAATTACGGAAACATATTATGTACCTAACGAACTCTTCTTTTTCGAGATATCCGCAATTATAATTTAAAAATGTATTTTGACGTTTGAACAACCGGGGCGTGTCCCAAGCTCGTGTTTAAGTTTACCGTAAACTGTTGGACGTAGTAGGTGTATTTTGTGAAAAAGAAAAATATAATAAATAAAATAGATACAAAATATTTAACATAATTTATTTTTAATTTTAAGCTATGTTCACGAACAAAACTTATAATATACTAACCTTACTATTTTGTCACTCATCAACCCTTTATAAACCACGTCAAACTCACGCTTCTTTGGTCAAGATCATCTTTAGTTTACAGCCACCAATTATTTTAGCATGGAATTTCGAGGATCTATTTTCCCTTTTGGATTGACTGATTTTATGCCGTGTTTGACTCGCAGCACAGCGAGCCTTATACCGAATTTAATTTTTCTATAATTCGATCAAATATATAATTAATATTGAATGTCATTTTGATCATTTAAAAAAGATTATAAAATAGTTTTAAATTTTCTAAAATTACAGAATAATCTTTTAAGATGCTATACTATATAGTTATTTTTAATTATGTATCAAAAATTTAGTATAACAATAACTATATTTCTCATGTTTTAATTGACATAAAATTTGTAATTTTAAAACAAATATGAATAAATTACCAAATGTAGTAAGAACTCATTCTAGAGTTAGGTTTAATTTAGTGTTAATAACCAGTGATTCAAATATTTAACCTTTAGTTAGTTTAATTATAAAAATTTGAGTTGATCGATTTTTTTATTCGGTCATTAACATTTTGATTCAATTTATTTTAATAAATTTTATTACTTAAATTGCTTATTTTATTAATTAATCGGTCTATTTTATTAAATTAATAAGTTTTGTAAGCTAAATAAATTTTAATTTAATAATTTTTAAATTAAATTTTAAGTCATGACAATCTATTTCGAATATATTATAAATTTTTAATTTTATTTAATCTTTAACCATTTTATCTCGGTTTAATAACATTAATCTTTTTAGACATTGAATATCTCATTTTTCTAATTAACTCTCAATTCAATTTTTTAAAAATTAGTAATAGCTATTCATAATTATTATTATTAAAAAAACTCAACTTTTGTCGACGGCACACCGTGTTCCGTACGGTAACAATGTTCCTTTTTTGGAGTTTATGTAGTTTAGTAGTACTCGATACTTTAAATTAGGATTGGATTGAACCATAAAATTTAAAATCAAACCTGATCTGAAATTCGAAAATTACCAAATTTTTTAACTTAGGAATATGTAAAACCTAAATTAAGTCGAACTGTTCTGAACATATTGGTTTGACCTTTGGAGTGACTTGGGCCAAACGAAAAAGACCCATTCTTTCTAAGTTGACGTCTCTGATGGCGAAGCTTAAGAATTTAATGTTGTGCCATTCAGACGAGCACCCATTATTGGATTATTTATACAATTGCTTTACGTTGATTTCGATTACGACATAAAGGAATAGAAGCATCTATGTTTGTTACTTATAACTTATAACGTGATTAACGACGCCGGATTTAGGCCAATGAATGAACTTTGATTCAGTTCACACCTCTCACTTTCGCGTGTCTGCATGCACCTCTAAACATTAGCAACAAGAAGCTAAGGCACGCATTCACAAATACCTAAAACGCACCTTGTATAGATATTAAATCTTAAGTTCTATAACTTAATTTAATTTTTGTACAAATTTTAATGATAGATTTATAGTTTTAACCTTATTTTATGTAAGAAATTAAAGAAAGATTCTATTCTTAAAATTAAAACTGGTTCTGTCTGATTTTGATGGTGCTGGACGTTGCCGCTTGGATCTATGAGATTTGTTGATTTTGGCTTAGAGATACCTGCAAAACAAATAAAGGCACGCTGGGGGTTGATTTCTGGTAGGCCCCTCCGACGCTCAAGTCAGTCGTTTGTGAAGGTTTTGGTGGCAAAGAATTAAGAGAGTATGAGGGTTCTAAAGTCGTACCTGTATCATGGCAAAGTAGTACCTTATATAAGTAATAGCTGCTAGGTTTAGGTCATTATTCAAGAATGGGCTGACCTGCTTACAGGCCATTCAAGAATGGGCTTGAGCTTAACACGACCGACCCGACCAAAAACCAATGGTACAAGATGGAAACAATAGAACACTTTTCTTCTAATCATTTCAAATTTCACGAGAACAATGTGATTCCTCTTCTTTTTGGTTTAGAGAACTTAGTGGACTATGATATAGAGAACTTAGTGGACTATGATAAAAAAAATATGACCACTTGTTAGACTCTAAGGCCTTGTAAATAAATTCAACGGCAACTCCAAGATAGAAATCAAACCTGTTGGGCCACTCTCAGAGGCTGGATAGACATTGAACAAATTTGAGTTTGATTTAGTTGTCATTTCTTAGCTAAGAATCACTGAGAATTTTGGATAAACCCCCTAACGAATCTAAGCAGGTTGCACGTATAAATTTAGAATATTTTATTTTAAATAACGTAATAATAAAAGTGGCAAAATGCTGAAATATTAACTATAGCCAATTAATATATGCTGTTCAGTTGTTGTAAGCATATTGTAGTGTAAGTTAGTTGCTGATTATATAATGATTGCAGCGTGCAAGTGGCTGTGCATGTATAAAATCTATTTTGCTTGCTAGAGTCTGTAGTCCTTTGTCTAAAAAAAGTTAATAAATTAAATTTGAGTTAATTGAAATTTGACTCAGACTCTTTTTAAATAAAAATTTTAATTTCAATTCAAATTTGAGTTTAACTTTATGATCCTATTTGACCCTAAACTTATATACATCAATAGTTAGGGCTATTGGTGATGACCCCATACTGAGCCAAATTAAAAAGGAGACCATTAAGGAGGTGATTACTTTTGTAAAGAGTGGTCGGGTCAGGTTAGGATTTTTGTAGATTCAAGTATAGGATGATTTTGGATAGTCCGAAGTCTAATTAAGCTTGAGTAGCATTAACCAGTCCCAATTGGGCTCCAGAATGAATTTAGGTCACCCAAGAACTTTGGGCCAAGCTCAAGTAGCCTCAAGTCTGGATGACTCGCTAACTCTAAAGATAACACAATGTAATGTTGTTGTAATTTACAAATAGATTTCAATAAAATACAAATATATTGCATAAAAGATTTTCAAATTAAATAAAGTCTCTTTCTCATTTATAAAAGGAAATGTATCAAGTTACCATCTTTCATCTTTTATCTAAGCTTGACAATTGGAAACAGGCTCAGACCAGTCTGAAGTCAAAAGGCTAGGCTCGGATTGACCTGCCTTGGGCTTGTAAAACAAAATCTTTTTGAAAATTATGTTTTAGAAAATAATAAGTGGAGCTTGCCTGTTTGGGCTCGAGCTCAAGCTTTGGCTGAGCTCCGCCCATTACCACCCTTAATTTTACCTGTAGAGGGCTAAGCTGACTCCGGTTATCATACCAAAGCTCCGCCCATTACCACCCATAATTTTAACTGTAGAGGGCTAAGCTGACTCCAGTTATCATACTAAAGCCAGGTATCTTGTCCATTGCCAATTTGAATCTTGATAAGAGGATAAATAGAGTTTCTTAGCGTAAGCATCTCAGTGAAAGGAGAATAATGGTCTTTATTTTTATTCAGATTCTAGAAACTGGTTGTGGATAGATAATGAGCATGTGTCCACTTAACCCACATAGTTTCTTTGTCTTTGAATAATCTCCATATCCATTTGGCCATCAGCATTTTATTTTTTGGCCTAAGTAAGTGTAACACCCCAAGTTAGGGGTTAGAATATTGAGGAATTAGCAGTGCATAGTATACTTTGCATATTTGAGTATTCACTTATATATGCATATGTATTTTTGACTTATACAAATAATTGAACATGCATTTATGGACATTTCCAGGTATAATTGGTTTTAGAAATTTCGATTAAAATGAGAATTGTGATTTTAGGTGTCGAAAATTTATTTGGAGCATATTATGATTACTTCGGTATTTTTAGGAATTTTAGAAATTTTCCTAGAAATTTTAGGATATTAAGAAAAATAGACAAATGGCATTATGACATCTAGCACTTCTATTTGGGTGACAAATGACTCACTTGCAATGGAACCATGTGTCAAGGAATTAAGAAAACACGCAAGTACGCGGTTTTGAAAGACAAGGTTCTGTAGCTATGTTGTTCTTTAACTTTTGCTTTGTTCTGTATTCAACACCGAAATGTTGTTCTTCACTGTGAAAGCTGGGATTTCTCTGAAGAAGCAAGTAAGTTGAGTTATAGTTTTCTAGATATTTTGTAAATAAATTTGATGTTGTTATAACACTGGAAATGAACACATGCATGAGTTATGTATGAAGCAAATTCGATGCAAGTGATAATGGGATGAGTTGTTAATATTGTGCAGTGGAAGAGTAATACCGATTGCATGTAGCTTAAAGAGAAAACTTAGTAAAGTAGACCATAGCAGAAAATTATGTGGATAAGAAGGAGAGCTTCGTTGAGGTTAAGAATGTGTTAAGTGAGATTTAGTAAAAAAGGAAAATGTGCAGAAAGTTTAAAAACGCAGTAGTGAGAGAAAGTTGAAAATGATGAAATACCTGTATGTATTGATTTTTAGTGTCTGACTATAAACTTGATTTTTGAGTTATGTTTTGAATGAGTTCAGATGATAAAGAAGTGAAATAAAATAGTAAAGGTAAGTATACAAGTTAGTGATGAGGGATTAAGGAGAAGTGAAGAAGAAGATGGAGAAAATGCAGAAAAGTCTGAAAGAGTTACATGAATAGTGCTCTGTTTTGATGTTTGGGTTTAATCTGGAATTTTGGTTTTGTTGTGTATTGTGGAACTGAAATGGAAGTAGAGGAATTGGTTTAAGTGATATATGTGTGTTTATTGAATAAGATGGAAGTGAGAAAATTTAGGAAAAGAATGAAAGAAGAAGAAGAAGAAATCTGGTTCAGTGAAGAAGGAGGATGCACGATCGTGACTTTGTTGAAAGGGTTAGCGACTCACAATCGTGCTTCTGCATGATTGCGACATCGCTGGTCCATCTGGAATGTCGTGGTCGTGTAGGCGCACAATCGCGACTTCCATGCTTTCTGAAGAAGGTTGTTTTCTAAACATCCTTCAATCTTTTTGTTATGAATTCTTCAACCACCTGTGCATAATACATTGTTCTACATCTCCACCAAAAATCCTAGCCTTCTGAAATGGATTGATTGATGAATTTGAGATGAAATGTTGAGGAAAAATCAGGAAAGTTTATTCTAAAGATTGGATGTTGCACAACCGTGAGTTTTTGATATACACGGGTGTGAGTAATGTTTTCACATCCGTGACTAATTTATTTTGGTATGCACAGGTGTGAGTGATGGTGTCACACTTGTGACTTTATTTTGGTTGGGTTAAACAAACCCGAAAGCTTTTGTACATTGAACATTTGCCCTTCTTTTTCCTATAACTTCTTCTATCGTTATCCAAATAGGATAATTTTTTATTTGAAGTAAACTAGAGACATAGGGATACAAAATATCTGAAGAGATCAAAATTTAATTCGGTCTCTAAGAAGTGCAGAATTCGAATTGAAATTAAATACAGAGTATAGTTATAATTCAAAGAATAGTCTAAAGTAAATTGAGAATAACTTTCGGAATACTGACCAAATTGAATGATTTTGGTGTCATTCGAAACTTAAGACTTGGGAGAACAACTTTATAGAAGGAAGTATTATCAAATTACCTCACCTTCCTGATGAGAATAATTGAGCAAAGCAGACCCGAAAGTTGGTTGTGAGATAAATTTGGATTGAGAAATTAAGTATGGTTTCACATGATCGATAATGTGACAAGATTAAGGTTAAGAAACCCGAAATTTGTCATGAACATGCATCACACATATTCAGTATACATGAATGTGCATAAATAATTTCATAATCATACACAATAGTGATATGTGATTGTATTAAATGTTATAGAGGAATGCATAGAGCGACCACTTCTAGATATTACCGGGACTTCGAGGTAATAAGCAAAAAGGAAGCTTTTGGTAAGTAATTTAGATAGTCAATTTTGTAAGTAATTTTTGATAGTTTTGCTTTGACTGTTTTGTTTGCAATTGATTTAGAACATTGAATGATTTGCAAAGCTGTAAGAATGTGATATGCTTGAATACATGGTATGAAAACATTGATTGATATGTG
>JANKOD010000007.1:9543518-9559270 GCA_026284645.1 Erythroxylum acuminatum
TTTAGAATCCTCTAATAATTACGAAGATAGAGTACATCAAATGATTATAGCATTTACTTTTTTTTCAATCCTTGGTTAAGTGTTTGTTGTTGGCAATAAGCTGTACATATCCAATTCAATATATTATCTGCTAACTGATATTTTCCTTCTTCAACTCCTTTGTACAGTCTCTTGTTCCTTAAATAAAGTAGTAAAAGCTGTTTTGATGAGCAAACTATCAGATGTATCTTGTCTATGCTGGTCCATAATCATATGGAATGTCTCCAATTTTCGAAAAACAATGATCTTTCATCTTACACTTGAGATGCATGAATTGATCACTCATCATAGTTTCTATCACCTCCATGTGTTCTGAATTATATAAGCAAATAATTCGACTATTATAATGATGTAAATGATTAGTAGTTATCTTCCATTGAGCACCTAAAAAAGACAATCCATTCCGAGTATATAGAGCCTTTATTTTTGTCTCAAAGAGGCCAACCAGAACAGGCTTCTTATTATTACCAATTATCTCATTACAATCTGTTTGAGAGGGTTATTTAACCCTCTTGTATTTCATATTAGAATGATCATTTAACCCCTCTCAAAGAGGCCTAACAGTACAAGCTTCCTATCAATACCTCCTTCCTTTTGATTTTCCTCCTGGCTGATCTATTTTGGTATTATAGAAACTCTCATAAAACTTGTCAACCATCTCGACAAGTATATCATTCTCTATTTGTATCAGTAGTAGATTGCTTGTTGGATAACGCATACCTTTATGTATACATGAAGATGTTAGGTTATAAACATGCTTTTATGAGAAATGGAGTCAAGCTTGCATTTATGGTTTAAAACTTTTAAACTCGATAGATGAGTTCTAAAGGTTAAATTTTCTTTCTTCACTTAGAATTCAAATTTCCATAAAAAATACCTAATCTTCCGACGCCAACGATAATAAAACAATTTTATGTGGAAAGACGTACTTGTAGAATTAGCATCTTCACGACCTATTCAAGTCTATGAATCAGTACATTGCTATCAGGAAAAGAAAAGACAAAGTCTAGTCAGGTATGGAGTTAGGACGGTCTATATATTTCTTTTTCAAGTTAAATTTCGCGAAAGCAGATTTGGTAGTTCGGCCAATATTAAAAGTCAGAATAAATATGGAAATGCAAGAAATGTGGCAAATTCCACAGATTATAGTTTTGAGAAGTGATACATAAATAGACATGGTTAAAACATATACGCATCCGCTAGGCCGCCTCCTTTAAGTGTTAGGTTTGAACAAAAACCATTGTTAAACACGACTTGTCAAGTATGGGCACCAATCCCCATTCATCATTTTTTCTTCGCCAACATTCGTAACGAAAAGCAGTTGTGGGTAATTACTTAAAACTGAACCATATTACCAAGGGAAGGAAAGGCCGAAAGCTGTTACTGTGTGTATATTATGATTTTGTTCGGCAATATTAGTTGTTAGTTCGTTCTATTAGTTAATTTGACCAGTGAATTATATTAGTTATTTGTCATTTGATGTTTGATAAAATTAGTTGTTTAGCATTAGCTGCTTATGTGTAAAATGACTTATGAAAATATGACTTTAAAAAAAATTATAAGGGTATGAATATTATATATCTTAGCATTTCGTTAAATATTTTTATAGGAATTTAGATTTTAAATATTTAATTCTACAAAAATTAAGCTTATAACTTTAATAAAAAATATAGAATACATAATAATAATAATACTATCTAATAATAATAATATTTTTATTATTATTATTTAATAAATTAAAAATAACTTATAAAGACATGAATTAAAAAAATTATAAGGTTACGATTAAATATTTAATGTTACAAAAATTTAAATTTTGACAATAAAAAAATAGAACAAAAATTAAATTTTACAAAAAAATTACAAATGTTTCGTACATAATTCATAAGCGTAACATAGTGCGATGCATGACAATATTTATAATAATTAATTTTGCTACAATGTCATGTATGACACTGTAGTATAATTAATAATAATTCAACTATGTCCTACTATAGCACAATTAATTAATTGTAATTAGGCATAAATTAACTTACACAAATTAATTAATGTATATGAAGCTTAGAGAGCCCAAAATTATCGACGAGTGAAGCTGAGCTCTACGAGAACTGCGCTAACGTCTAATTACCTTTTCTCCCTATCCTGAATTTCATGGTAAAGCAGTAGAGTGGAATGATGCGTACCGACGTAGGCTGGTTGGCAGATTAATGAGTGTAATTGATTTTTCACTTATCCAGAATCAGCTATTTATATAAAATGTTGTTATTGGGTAGCTTTTTAAATTTCAGCTGTTTGGAATAAACCAACTAATTATTCATCGCCTTTAAGGGGCGTGGCTTGATGGTTGAAAGCAGGGCTTGATTTTAGTTAGGTCCCCAGGTTCGATTTCATGTTAGTCTCTCTTGTAAGAGCCTGGGGCAGCTGAGGTTTTACCTGTAGGTAGAGAACTAGTTGGGCCCTCGATAATGAGGTGCACCCGCTTGACTTGCCTGTGAAGTAGTGCGTCAGTTGGGCTCTTGGAGATGTGTGCCTGCTTAACCCGCCTACGAAGTTTCTTCGAATCCAAAAAAAAAACTAATTATTCATCTTTTTATCAAACAAAAATTTCAGCTATTTAAAAAGTCGAAAGACTTGAATCCGCTGAAAAGTAGCTGATTCTTTATTCACCAAACGCAACCTATTCAGGGACGTAGCTACGTAGGGCTTAGTGATATATTGGCTTCTTAAAATTTTAAAAAAATAAATAATATATATATATACATATATAAGGATGAAGTTATTTGAGGACTAATAATATATTGAGCGCTCTAAAATTTAAAAAAATTAAATATTTAGACAAATTTTTGATTCGTTGCTGCTTATGTATGATATCCGCGACTCAAGTTTTTACCTAATTGGAAGAATTGGAATTGATAATCTGACAAGAAAGCCCGCAACCCCACATGTGCTAAGCTACGTCCACTTGTATCATATCCACCCGCAAATTAATGGCATTAACTCCGAGTGTACTTTTCAAAACGGTTCCAGTGCCAATAAATGATTATCCCTTATTGAAGTTTACAAGAGTTCCTATTTTGACGTTCCACCTTATCTGCCCTTAACTTTTTGTTGACTTTAATACATATGATTTTGTATAAAGTTTGATAAATAATAATCCTCTCTCAATTTATTGAACATGGAATATCTTTCTATTCCATTCCTACAATATCAATTACGACAACCTTTTGAGTTCAATCTTGTTTGATATTCCTAGATGATGAAAACTTCGGTATCTCATTCCTAGTTTTAAGGATTTACTAGTGTGACTGGGGGACGTCCAATTCAAAGGTGTACTTTTTGATGGCTAACAAGAATCCATAACAATCAAGGAAAGATCTTATCCAGGTAATTAGAGACTTTCTTGGGTAAAATATCTTTACCCCACCCCACGTGACGTTAGCAACGTTACAAGGGCACATTTGATTTCACACGAATAATCAGATCAAGCCATCAACTTCCACGTGTTTCCTTCCCACGGAAAGACAACGCTGCGTGGCGGTTGGTACGGTTTCCGAGGCGGCGGCAATCCACTTGCTTACGGTGAAGACGACGCGTGGCTTTCATGCCGTCGACGTGGAGGTTTCTTTTGAACACAAGTCGTCCCAGAGTGTGACTGAGCTTGAGCCGGATTAGCTTATGGAACCGGTTTTTATCTTTAATAAATATAAAGTTTTAATTTCAACGCCTCAGTCTTTCATTTTCAAAAAAAAAAAAAAAAATCCTCGAGTCTTTGAGTCCATGATAACAAAACAAGAATATATTAACTTCTTCAACCAAAATAAATCTTGAGAGAGAGACTCAAATGAAACATAGGGCCTTAAATCAGTCTTAAATTTTTGGGCCAGCTATCCCATCTTATGAGGTGCTTACAAACTAGCGAGAGGATTAGTCACTAGATCCGCCAGTGGATACCCTAGTCTAAAACTAAAAAAAATGAAACATAGGGCCCAACCCGGACTTCAAAATCTGATTTAGATATAGTGAAATCTTACAACAATAGAACTTTAAAAACAAAAAACGTAAAATTCAACAAGGCAGAAAATCCTAATCCCACTCACTATATAATTATGCCCTCCTCGTTTCTCCTCCTCTTGTCCCACTCCTCAGTACCCTCTTTCTCTCCCTACTCGGATCCAGACTCTCCGTCCCTCTCTCTTTCTTCACGTTTTTAAGGTATCTTTAATCTTTTATCACATCATATGGACAAGACACAGAGCCAATCAGGCCACCTCGATAACAAGAAACGAGCACGGGATGACTTGTGTTCCGACTCACTCGAATCCAAGATTCCCCGTGTTGGTTCGCATGACTCTTTAGTTAACTCGCCCGAGCCTGTCGAGATTCCAGTTCACTCTGACGGCCACGCAGTTGACTTGTCGGACGCTAAGCGTATCCAGAACGACTTGCTGAGCCTCACGGACATATCTGACGATCCCGCTATCCAAGGCCTTGAATCAGTCATTAAAAGTTTTGAAGATGAAATTATCTTCCCCAATCCTTTGCCCGAAATTGCACCGCCGTCAGCGGAGGTGAGTTCCCTGTCCGACGAATCCCAAACTGATATAATCTTCCTGTTCGAGGCCTCGGATGACGAACTCGGCCTGCCGCCGAGTTTCTCCTCCGGCGAAGAAGGAAAAATCGGAGCGGATGATCCTTCGGTGATGGGCTTATCGGGTACGGAATTTCTTTCTGAAATGCTACGGTTTGAAGATATCACTCCTAATTTCGACTCGTTCGAGTTTGAATTGGGGCGTGATTCGGATAGTAATAGTTACGATAGGTCTCACAATGACGACGACGACTTTGTGGCACTGGGTGGGTTGTTTGACCACTCAGACAGCGGTCATGTGGCGTTGGAGATGTTGGTGTTACGGCTGCAGCCGGGGTCACTATCGGCGTTGTGAGTTGCGGGAAAACGGTTACAGATAGAAGTAACTGGGTTTTGAACAGTCACCGAGACGTTAGACAAGTAAATGCTAGGAAAGGCAAATGAAATCCAAAATATATATGTTATGCAAATAAATCTCGTATAATTATATCTATTTTATTATCTAATTCAATTTGGTTTGTAATGAAGTGTTAAATTTATTTATTTTAAAAAGTAAATTATCAACTAATTGTAGTTAACAATATAAGACGAATCATTTTAAATAATCTCCATATGTAATTCATAGTGTTCAGAAAATTTAAGATATAATTTTTTATGTTCATCTTTATACTATTAATTTTTTAGCGGGTATTCCAAAATTCTTATTTTAAAGTTGAGTAAAGTATTTAATAGAATAGTGATTAGTGATACTTGAAAATAACAATCTTTTATTTCTTGTATATATTTATTGTTGATAGTGCCTGAGGCAGCCGAGATTTTACCTATGGGTGGAGAACTAGTGTGACCCTCTGTGATGAGGAGTAGCCGCTTGGCCCTCTACTGAGGTGTAACTACTTGGCCCTCTGAAAGGTGAGCCTGCTTGGCCCGCCTGTGGAGTTTTTTCGAATCCCAAATAAAAAATATTGTTGATAGTTAATAAATTTCCTTTTTTCCCACACAAATGATTATGACTTTATCAATATTTAGACATTTTATTATGCGAGGAAATAATTTTTCAATCATATCTAAGCTGCTAATAATATAAAAAATAAAAAGATTAAAGTTTAATCTTTTAATTTATTAATATTTGTTACGAAATTATTGACTTTTGAGAGGGATGAAATTATCCTATTTATAGGTATTAAAGAATTTAAATCTATTTTAAATAATTTATTATTTTTTTCAAAAATAGGAAGCCCTAATTATGTAGAACATTTTCAAAATATTTAAATTAATAGGTCTATTACACTTCCACACTTGTATCATTAATCATTTGATCGTAGCTTTATCGAGTTTTCGTCAAGTTTTTTAACATATATTTTTGCTCCAACTTTAGAGTAAGGTAAATTTTTTATAAAATTTTGTAAATTTTTTATAAATTTACAAAAATTTATAAATTTTTTTTGTAAGAGTAAGGTAGCTTATCTTCATTTTTATAAATTTTTTAGCAATTAAGGGTGTCTCTTTGGCTATAGTTGTCATTAAAGAAGAAAAATTGCTTTTTCAAACAAAAGTTTGAAATCCTTTCTTAACTGTTACCTATATGCCATAAATAATAGTTCTCATGTCAATTCCTCTTCTCTAATGGATATCATTTTCAGTGTATATAGAAATTTCTTCTCTTAATTTGGTATCTATATCAATGGAAAAGTGATTTGCCTTTCATAAAGTAATAAAATGACAAGCGACATATCATTCATCTTTATAAAAATCTGGAACAACGGATAATATCTTTAATACCAAGGTATCTTTAGGTGTCATTGCAGGGCTATTTAGATGACAATCCTTAACCTCTTCTTGAATTCATCAGGGAAGTAACGATATATCAGGAAACTCTAAAATGGTTAAGTATATAGCATTTACTGTTCTAAAATCATACAAATCTCTAATAGATTAAGGGTGAGCTCGTTATAAAAAGTTTAATCTATGATATATCCTAGTAAAATCAATATTGTAGGTGTTGTTATTTTGTAAAGCGTATGTCTCCCATTATCTCATAATGCGCATGACTAGTCACATGACTTATTGGAAGATTATCAATCATGATATTTTTCTATACTATAAATTTTCATGTAGTAAATTCCTTTATCAAGGAAGAAGATCTTATCGATGATAAATCTTCAACTATCTTAGTCTTGTTAACTAGGCTAGAAAGTTTTTGTTCTGAATAATTATAATGTTTGATCTTGGCTTACCATATATGGTACCATTCAGGGGTACGAGGCATTGTTAAAGCATGATAGACTTTAGTCAATGTTGAATTAAAGTACGAGTTGATCCCACGAAAACGATGAATATTAGTAATGACCATTATCCTATTATCTAGTCTACAAATTTGGTTTTATTTTTTATTAAGAAGAAAATAAAACCAAAGCAAGTAAAATAAAATAGGTAGCAACAATGAACAAAGAAATAAGGAATCATTTAGAAATTTATCGATATCGGAAATTAATGTTTAGGCTTCGAATCTCCCTAAAACAATTATCAGATTGATATTTTACTATGCTATTATTTTATTGATTTATTAGACCGTGGAGATTCCTATGATATGCTGATAACTAACCTTGAGTCTACTAACAACTAATCCTAAGGTTTTCAATCGTATTACTCAAGTTAAAGTTTATAAGATTGCTTTACCAATTTGTGAATCCCTTTATTAGGTTTAACCCTAATTCGAAAGATTTATGTCATCCTATCTCTAGAATTGCAATCAACTCCTTTCAATTATAATATATCTATTCAAACATGATTTCTCAAGCTCTATGTATGAAATTAGGTTATGATATAATATTTTGGATCTATTAAAACATAAACAAAACACTTAGTAAGATCATAATATATCAACCAACCGATTGTATTAATAAAAGAATAAAATCATATTAAAGTATCAAAATAGGGTTCATCTAACTTAAACAAGACGTTTAGTTACATATGATAAAACACGAAATCAAACATAATTTGAAAGAACAACGAATTCAAAACAATGGCTTTATAATTCTAAATCTCCTAGATTATCTTCTGTTGAATATTTTTGCAAGGTGGAGATTTGATCTCGTATTCTGTTGGATTCTTCATGTTTTCCACTGATTTGGATCAAAATCGCCCCTTGAAAACAACCTCCATATCTAGTATCACCTCCTAAAGTCTGCTATCCCCATTTTGCCTCTAAACACGTCTTTTTATAATGAATTTTAGGGTTTTGGAAGATGCATGGCTGATGCATGACCTTGCATCAAACCGTGCATAACTCAAAACGCCCAAAATTCACGAATATGCATGACCTAAGAGAAGTGCACGAGCTGATGCAAGGTCGTGCGTCCCTTTTGTGTTTCAAATATTTGTTTTATGCAGAGTTTTTATTCGAATTCTTCTCCTTTAAGTCTATGAAGGCAATTATACTCTATAAACACACTTGAAGCAAATTAAGTACCCAATATACAATAAAAATATAAAATATCAAGCAACAATACCTCAAATATGAGTTATAAATATTATCAATTATGCATCTATCAAACATCTTCACACTTAAGCTTTTGTTTGTCCTCAAGCAAACCATAATCAAAATCATTAATTTTACAACATTAATCCCTCATTAATTTTTATCTCCTCAATCGTACATTAAATTATCATATCCTATTGAATGAAATTAACATACAATTAGAGTCAAGCTATCTTAAAATTAACTTTATAAGTCAATATTAATAGTAATCATATCAAAATTACATTGAAATCAAAAGCATAAACTTTTAAACCTTCACTAAGATTTCACTCAATTCACACAAGTGTTTAGGGTGAAAAGTATCAAACTCTCAATCAATGCATAGTAGAACTCTTACCATATACTTGCAATATTAACACATCTCCACCATTCATGTAAATTAAAAACAAAATCAAAGGGTCTTTATAAGGTTGTAATGAGGCTTACGCACGGTATGGATGGGATAATAAAAAGGGTTAAATTGAAGGAGATTTATAAACTGATATTTTGACTAATTCAAGATATCAGTTTATAAAATTTAATAATCAAGATAACAATAAGCTTTAAGAAATCATTAAAAATTCATTAAACCCTTTCCCACACTTAAAGTTGTACATTGACCCCAATGTACACAATATATATAACAAGGGAAAAATTTTAGTAATACTTTCCTAAATATAACGATTTTTCTATTATTTGATCCATCCAATAACAAACCACTTTCTTGCAAAATATAAACAAGAAAGGGATAAAAAGAACATGGAACTAATATAACATAAACTAACATGAAATAAAATCCTATACTAACACACGAAATAGAATCAAAACGAAATAAAACTAAAACCTAATCTAATTTATGGGTATAGTTGAGTGACATATGGTCTAGAGATTAAATGACAAATGGACTAATAAGGGAGTGACAATTAGGAGTGTCGGAGAAAAACACAGAGCATGGTTTTTAGCTTGACACTTCGCATGACACATGTCTATCTTTTTTACCACACACGTTACCCACGTTTCTTACTTTTATAAGATTACCATCTTTCATGTTTTGGTCTATTGTTTCTCCTTCTTTCCTCCCACCTATGAGACTTTTACACAATCCCTAAAACCCTTAAAGTTTTGCTAAAATTTCACAATCCTCATCTTGTAAATTGAAACCCTTTAATCCCATCTTGTTCTTAATGTATGTTTGATGCTTGGGAGACTTGCTTAGTTTGTTGATTGAGGAATCTTGAGACAAACAAGTAAGTATTTGATTACTTTATTGAGCTACATGTGAGCATAACATCCATAAAGATTGGTTAGGGATGAATTGAGATGAATTGCATGTAAGGTTAATGATGAGATGTGCTTGAAATGTGATAAATGAATTGGTTTTGTTTTGATGTATGAAAACCCTAGGTTATAGATTGTTTTGAGAATAAATCAGGTTGAGATTAGAGGTATGTTGAAGATGAATTTATGCTAAAGAAAGATGCTAATGTAATGTTCTTGGAATGGAAAAGAACTAGGGTGTAACATGTAAGATAGTAAATGAAACCATTTGTTTCATTGATGATGCCTAAAGAGATAAATTGTTTATGAATTGTCAATTGAATGATTTTGGCTTGGAGTTTAAGATGAAATGATGAGAAATTGAAGTATCCTTGAAGTATAAGTGAGGTATAGTTGAAGAACTATTATAAAAGAGTTAAAGTTTGGAAGAAAATTTGAAGGGTCTCAAATCACATATCCCACGATCGTAGAAATTGTATGGTTCCTTCCCACGACCATGGAAATGCTTGGCAGAAAGGAGAGTTTATGTTCTGTGTTCTAGTTGAGTCATATAAGGACAATATCATATACATTGATATTTTTAGACTTGAGTAGGGCTTAAAATGAACTTAGTTTGATGTTGAATCAATTGATTAAGTGTTTGACAAGTTTAGGTTCTTAAATGATGTTATAATTCAAGAAATGAGTTGTTTGATATCAATGCATATGAATTTGGAAAGTATAAGATGTCAACAGTATAAGGATGTTCTTATGAACAGAAGATAAGATGAATTAGTGAGTAAGATTTATGTGTAAGATTACAAACTGGCCGACAACGTCCAAACATTGCCGGAACATCAAGGCAATAGCTAATCTGGAGTAAATTGTGAGTAACCTAGATGTGTGATCTCAATTAGATATGTGAATTTGTTTGAATTGTTTTTGTTTAATCCTTATATCTATATATATTGAAATGATTGTGATATGATTGTGATATTGATAATTCCAGACAATTGATTATACGAGGAGTTTAATATTCATGACTATATTGGGAGTGTTAATTACGTGTATGTGAATGTGGGAAACAAATGCTCACTGAATGTTGAATGCTGGACTTGGGTTCGATGAATGTGATAAATGACTGTGTACACTGAATGAAAGTGATTGCTAGCATATTATATAAAATGATGTATTTCATGACATTGATATGCATAATCAGATAAAGGAGTTGTGACTTGAGTGATCAAAGTAAAAAAAGGAGCTCAAAGCTAAAAAATGTGCACATAGAGCCACAGGCTCAACGATTAAATAGCCCGGTATACACAATAGATACGGGACAACATCTGAAATGATCCCGGTATCTGCAACGGATATGGGACAGTTAAATAGGAGCTCGGTCACAAAAAACATTAAAAAGAAAGTGAAGTCACATGTGCATATATATATATATATATCATGTATGTATTATGTGAACTGTTGTGAGGAATTTACTGAATTGTGTTGAAATAATAATATAAAATGTTTGTGTTCCCAATGTGTTTGTTAAAATGTGAGACATATATATTGTGATTTGCTAGACAATTAAATGATGTGATAATTGGGATTTGGTTTTAAATAATGTGATGTGTTTGAGAACTTGGATTATATGTGTTTGCGATATTGTGTCCTAACTTGAGTGAATATATAGATGATGGTTCACTCACTAAGTTCGCAAACTCATTAACATTGCATCGTTGATTTTCAGGTACCAAGACAACCTAGTTTCTAAGACAATCTAGTAGCAACCTAACATTGTCCATTTTGGAATCAAGAATGGCTCAAAGGTCTGGTCAACTGATATTGAAGCATCTAGATAGAATATTTTGGTCCAGTACCTAGTTTTATGTTGTACAAATTGTATAGAGTTACGAACTTTGACATGTCATGTATTGTATAAACAAGAGTTATGAGTGTAATAAAACAATGGATATTTATGTTTATGAATCAAATGCGCAAGGAATGTAATGACAATGTATGCTTATGTTCATGAATGATATGAGAGAACTTAGTTTTTCTGAAATGCTTAGGTTTTATATGATGCCACCATAACTGATGTCACTGCTCTAACATGTCATTTCCTTGGGGTATGTGCTTGAATGTTCTCTGGAATGTCAGGTATATGCTCTATGGAAGTGGGATGTTACACAACATGTCATAAATCTCCAGGAAGTTAGGCCAAATAAGCATTAAGATTCTCATTGCTAGTTTATACAATTGAATGTTGGTTTGCAGTATATTCAACAATGCTAGTTTGATTTTGAAAGTACTGGTCTGCACTCGTGGTCTTGCTATCCCTTATTAATTTGCATTGAATCCTCGTCTTATGAAGTCTATAAGGTTTCTATCTTATTCTCCTTGATTTCATTCCTTTTCCCTTGTTCTTTTTATCGCTTGTTGGCATCTCGCTTTTCGAATCTCCCTCTCTTGCTGATGTCAGAAGCCTATGTATCCTCTATATTAATAAAACTCCTTGTGGATCTTATGTTCATACACCTACATTAAAACAAGAAAAGTATTAAAGTCCTTAAATCAAAGTGACTTAAACTATAGTATATTCTATATTAGTCCTCAACAACGACGTCAAAAAATTGTTGACAATTTTAATTAAAAAACTTATTTATTGTAAGTATACATATCATATCTTATAGTATAAAAGATATCGTTCCTAAAAGGATTGTGTAGTCACAGAAAAATTCTTGTAAACTTTGTTTAAGGAAAACAATAAGATGATTAATTTAGAACTAAATTAAAAATAGAAACTTAAAAAGTAAACAATGAACTAACCAACAATGAATTACTTGATTTATCAATGATGAAAACTAAGAATTACTTATATTATTATTTGTTTTAACTTTACCTTCTTAATTTAATCATACTTGATCCTATATATCCTATGGCTATGATTACCTTCTCTCGAGATCTAATCAAGTAATCCCAAACTTCTATTTGTTTCTTATATGCCTTAAATGCTACTTCATTATAATTCATATGTAGCATTTTCCTATGTTTAGCCCAATCAATTAAGAATCCCTCCATTCAATCCACTTTTCATTCCTAATAACCATTCCTTCATCCTTATTCTAGATGCAATCTACTTGTAAACTTTGGACCTAAAACTTAACATAATGAACACTGATTTAGAGTATTCAACTGAAAGCTTCTTTACCAGTTAAATATAAGGCTGCATACCACTAGGCCTTCCTAAACCTCACATATTAGTGAAACTTTCAATAGGTTGTTGTTGTTATCGTAATAGTAGCAGTATTCAACTAAAAATAGAACAATATAAGGGAGTATGACAAGCAATGGAAAATGAGAACCCTTTACTAACACACAACTTGAATTGGTAGAACCATAATTGTTGATAAAGAAACCAAAGGGCAAGCAAATTTGTTCAATAATCCTTTTCTTTCCCCTACCATTATTTACTTCTCTATTTATTATTGTTGGTTCACTTTTTTCTAAGTTCACAAAATATGTGTTTATTGTTATAAATCATTCACATATTTGAACAATAATTTAAATTTGAATTTTCTTAGATTATGAATGCTCTTTTTGAATGAATGACTTTATTATTTAGATGTTACGAATGGTGAAATTTTCATGACTGCTTAGATGTCTATTCAACTACTTTTAAGTACTTTATGAATATTTATTCATACATCCTCATAATTTAGTGGTCGTTTGACCCAACACAAATTACGTGTCTATACTTGCAAACAAAACAAAAATTGAAGCTTATTACTAGTTCATTGATGCATTCTTATCTTCATAAGCCATACAATATAATTATTGTTCTTTTAATCTTAAATTACATCATTATACTCAATTTATTCTATGTTCTTAGTTAAATAAAGATGTCATCTTGGATAAGAATTGAAAAGAAATTGAGAGAATTGCAAAAAAATAATTACATTTTTTTAATTCAACACGACCTAGCAGTTGTATCGCTCTTGAACCACATGGAAATGAAGACATAGTCTAGAATATAGGTAGTTGGGTCGGTCGTGTTAGGCCCAAGCCCAACCCTAGAACGACATGTGGGCCGATCGACCCGTTCCCAGACGATGATCTAACCCCAGCAGGCATTCACTATATAAGATCATTACCCCATCATGACGCAGGTATGATACCAGAACCCTAACACTCTTGATTCACAGCCATCACAACCATTACTGAAGAACTGACTTAGGCATCGGAGGGGCCGACCGACGATCAACCCCCGGTGTGCCTTTTGTTGTTTTGCAAGTATTTCTTGGTTACAGCTAACGGAGCTCATGGATCCAAATAACGGCGCTCAGCCTTAGCAAAATCAGACTGAACCAATAGGCATAAAGGAAGCCAATTGATGGCGAAAATATCTTAAGAGAAACAAAGCATGAGATATAAGCATATGTCTCTACGTACGTTGCTTTTGGAAAAAAAAAACAGAGAAATACAAACCATTATCATAACCCCCCACACTTGCATAAGAAACCCGCGACATTATTTAGAAGTACAAACCATTATCATAACCGATGTGAAGCAAAGCAGAAATTCCGAATCTTATGTCGATTTCCGTCCAAATTTGTTCATCAAATTAGAATTCCATTTGCTTAAATCTTCACAGAAGGGGTATGTCTCATACCTAAGATTGCAGCTTCGAAAGCCAAACCATCCGGTCGACATGTCGTTCCCGGATTTTCGATACATTCGAATAGCTGTGTTAAGACAACGCTTGCATTCGGCTCTAGACAGATCCCTAGTGCATTGGACCAAACCGTAGAAAGTTGAACTCCCAAATCCCATCTCTGCTGTCGCATACAATTTGGGGTCAGCATCAACTTGTCGGACCAGTTCACGTAAGAACATGTTTCTTCTTTCAACAAAGTAGGCTCTGTACTTAATTTTGTTGTAGACGTTGTACTTATGATAGTAATGTTTGTAGTCAACACTGCCAGAGAATTCGACCGGCGAGTACCTTATCATACAGTTGTCGTACCAAATGATTGCCGACCTGCTACTAGGGCATAGATTTTGGATCTCCCTGCTTGCTTCGGTAATACAAGTTCCGCAATCCTTGGCCTGGATATCACCTCTACAGAGCGCGAGGCCGTAGACTCTGTTCGGGAAAGATCCCACCGTATGTGTAACGAATCCAGTTGCAGGGGTTTCATCTAAGAGGCAAGACATAAGATCATTAAGGTTGGACTTGTAGGGGCTTATCCCATAAAAGTTAAAAACTGAGCAGTCATGTTGGATTGCATTATGCCCAAGAACAGCTGGAAGAAGTAGAGCAAAGGCAAGTTGATAGAATGAAGACATGCTTGTAATACAGGGTATAGGTTTATATTGGTTAAGGTGGTATCGAAAGCGTAACATTATATATAATAGCCTATGCCGATGCTGTTGCTCATGTACTTGCATTTTCAGGAACAATGTTGAAGATGCTTTTGAGCAGAATATCGCCGAATTCAGAAATCTTGTACAGAATAGTGAATAAATAATTACAAGTACTACTTTGTTAACCAAATTCTAGATTGTTAATTTAAATGAGAAATGTATTAGTTGGGGCTGTCAGAAACACTGAAAGAATCCATATAAGACGACAGATGCACTGGCTAAAATCAAGCCTGTTGTGGAAATAGCACATTACTTCGTAATTAGGTGTAAGCGACCAAATAAGTGAAATAATACGATTCCGATGTAACCGAGAAACGAGAAGGGTTAAGAAAAAGAACATAAAGGAAATACAGCTGGCTTCAAGGAACGTTATTAGTCATAGCAATAACTAAGATGGGTCCGTTTTAACAGGAGAATCTATCCTGTCAATTCCCAAAAACCTGACATTTATTCCTTGTCTGTGACCGATTCAAAGAGCTTTGTTCAAGACAGACGTCAAACTTAGGTAAACTTATTTTTAAAAAAAATTTTTGAATGAAATTGGTATTAACAATAGTAAAAACCATTACAACATTACAATGTTTTCAATTAGAAGGTTATCACTTAACTTCTAACTCAAGTTACGAAAGAAGTGAGGAAAGTATTAAAAGTCGGAAAATTTAAGGGAGCTCACAGATGCCAACTGTTTTTAATTTTTAGGGTGAGGATGTGCTTCATGTTTTTGGCAACACTACAAGAAAAATCATAATTTGCGACCGAACAATACCGACAGTATAGAGAACCGTTGGAAATACCGACCAAAACAATCGTTCGGTCGGAGAAGTTGGCTGACAGTTCAAAAATAGCGACCGACATGTATTCGGTCGTAGAACTTAATGAAGGGTTATTCACCGACCGAAAATTCGGTCGGTACTGGGGTCGGTAAAAACG
>JANKOD010000007.1:9584885-9608330 GCA_026284645.1 Erythroxylum acuminatum
CAGGCACAGGGACGACCGGAGAAGCAGCGGCGACGAGAGGGAGGACCGGAGGAGTAGCGGCGACGACAGGGAGGACACACCGAAGAAGAGAGAAGCAAAAGGTCGGGAGTGGACGGGCGTGCGTGGGGGGGGTAGATGTTTTAGGTTAAATTTTTTTTTTTGCAATTTAGTCCCTGAAAATTTTAATTTTTACGAAATGATCCGAAAAATTCCGGAATTGTTGGTACCGGCCGGTACCAACCGAAATCCGCTGGTACCAACCGGAATATTCGTCCGGAATTTTAGTAACCGTACCGGTACCGTTTTCCAGCCGGTACGGTACGGTACTCATAAGCCTGGATCGGCTAGCTAGAAAAAAAAAAACTAAAACGTTACACAATAGGTGTTGTTTTTTAGGTCAGGGGATAAGCTAGTCGAATAGACACAGACTAGTTGAACATAGGTGTTATTTATGTGTCTAATGATCATTTGAGGTTGAGAGACCCTTACGTGAAAAGCATAGTTAGGAATGGGAAGAATATGAAGTTCTGATTTGATAATAGAACAATTTAGTCCTATAAGCTTCATTTACGTTTAGGTTCTCTACTTATACAGAGCTTCCTTCATCCTTACACGGGCTGAGAATGTTATATCATGATGGTTGAAATGCATTCAAGCTGGTGTTGCATTGTAGAGATGGCAATGCTCTCTGGCTTTGATTTCTATCAATTGTTGCTTTAGCTTTTGTTTTGATGCTTTTGGTGTAGGCATTATGAGGTTTTAGATTTCCTTATTTTAATTCAATTTTTCTTTTTAAAAAAACAAAAACAAACGAATTTTTAATATGAATTACAATGGAATTTTTAATATTAAAAAAAAGAAGAAGAAAGATTTCTGTTTTGGGGTCTATTAAAAACAGTCTTGTCTCTCTCTCCCTCTCTCATTCGCTGTTTTCTTCATTTCTCTTCGCAGATCGAGAGCTCATAACCAAATATCACGAAGTCTCCTACATCGCCACCATCTCCGAAGGTACTCTATCCCACTTCTCCCTCTCTCTACCCCGTAGTCCATGTTCACGTCGTTTTGCCCTTTTTCTTTTTCCCCGAATTTGAGGTGTCAGATCAGATTAATCTTGTTCTTTCTAACTTCATGGGTTGTTTGTAATTGGCATCCTTTTCTTTGCTTGCTGGGAAAATCAAAAACTTCATTTTCTTGGGATGAAAACTTGCATGCTCCGCTAATTATTTGTATCAAGTTTAGGGAAAATTGTTTTCTTTTTCGGGATTCCTTTTGTTAA
Source organism: Erythroxylum acuminatum (assembly GCA_026284645.1). Classification (NCBI taxonomy): domain Eukaryota; kingdom Viridiplantae; phylum Streptophyta; class Magnoliopsida; order Malpighiales; family Erythroxylaceae; genus Erythroxylum; species Erythroxylum acuminatum. The sequence continues at coordinate 9,586,162 of JANKOD010000007.1, forward strand.
CGCCTATATGTTTGAATGGTATCTTATATAATAGCAAGATCTAGCGGGCCACGATGGCAATGATCGACGAGCCTTTATATCCTATTGCCATTTTGATCGATGAGCTCAAGAATGATGATATCCAGCTCCGTTTGAACTCAATCCGTAGGCTTTCGACCATCGCGCGAGCCCTTGGGGAGGAGAGGACTCGAAGGGAGTTGATTCCCTTCTTAAGTGAAAACAATGATGACGATGATGAAGTGCTTCTTGCAATGGCTGAAGAATTGGGTGTTTTTATTCCATATGTTGGTGGAGTGGAATATGCTAATGTGTTGCTTCCCCCGCTGGAGACTTTGTGCACCGTGGAGGAAACTTGCGTTAGGGAGAAAGCTGTTGAGTCCTTATGTAGAATTGGATCCCAGATGAGGGAGCAAGACTTGGTTGAGCATTTCATACCGCTAGTGAAGGTTGGATTTTTGGCTTCACCATCAAGCAATTCTATATATTTTAATGTTATAAATCAGTGATTCAGTTTATATGTGTCAGTCCAATTCTAATTATCATTTAATTCATTCTTTCTTTTCTAGTACTTCTACGTCATGATTTATGACATTACTTTGATGCCCGACTTTCTTGTTCACATATCTGCGCAGAGGTTGGCAGCAGGTGAATGGTTTACAGCTCGAGTTTCATCATGTGGGTTATTTCATGTTGCATATCCAAGTGCTCCAGAGACTGTAAAAACTGAACTGCGTGCCATATATGGACAACTATGTCAAGATGACATGCCCATGGTCCGCAGATCTGCTGCTACAAACCTGGGGAAATTTGCTGCCACAATTGAGCCTCCTTATCTGAAGGCTGAAATTATGTCTATATTTGAGGAGCTGACGCAAGATGGTATGTATTGTGCCCCCTGCATATAGCTCTAAGTCCTTTCTTTCTACATTTTTTCTTTGGTTTAATGTGTATTCATGTTGATACATATGCTGCTATTCTCTTATTTTTTAAAGGAAAATTTAGTATCTGTCAAATTCAGCATGCCCATTAGTATGTTAGTTGATCAAATAAACACTGTTTTGCTTCAATTTTTTTTTTTCCTCTCTGAAAGGTGGAAATTCTTTCTTTCTTTCTTTCTTTAGTTCATGGAGGATATCAGGTATGTAATACACCGCTTATGGAATAGGGTTTTCGAGGTTAGCATTTGCATTTTTTAATTTGTTCTCATGATAATGGCATTCAATGCCTAAAAAAACATATCTTTGTCTTGTTCTTTAATCATGGTTACTCTGTGTCATGCATTGGTAACGGTACTTTTTACTTGTGTCATTATATGTGATTAAGCTTTCAATAGCCCCATGGAAAGTTTTAAGGTCTTATAAACCATATGTTATTATTTATATGCTTTCTTGTTGATACAAATGCCGCTCTCTAAGTTTATGTTTGATGTGTTTTGATTGTTATTCTCTTTATGATTTTATCAAAATTTCTTGGTTTCAGATCAGGACTCTGTCCGCCTGTTGGCTGTTGAGGGTTGTGCAGCTCTTGGAAAGTTGTTGGAGCCTCAAGATTGTGTAGCTCATATTCTTCCGGTTATAGTTAATTTCTCACAGGTAAACATATCCTAGCTGCTGCAATTTGTTATTCTATTGGTGAATTGTTGGATTTGTTGATTAGGCAGGTGCTTCCTACTGGTTACTATACCATGTGCTTTGACCATCTTCTGTGATGCAAATTATTATATGAGCAGGATAAGTCCTGGCGTGTTCGTTACATGGTTGCGAATCAGCTATATGAACTATGTGAAGCTGTTGGTCCAGAGCCTACTAGGTAAGAGCTTTTGTAGTGGGTTGGATTTGATTTAAGGTCCCTGCTAGTCAGTTGCAGATGTTAAATTTGGCCTTTTCTGAGTCAACCATTTTTTCTTTTTGTATCTGTTTCCTCTACTTGGTTAGTGATTGCTCATTTGAAGTCCTTTGATCACATATGATAGTTAAAGGCTTTGCTACTTAGTTTTGGATTTGCTCATGTTATGCTAGCATATTTTAGGTCGGACCTTGTTCCTGCATATGTTCGGCTACTTCGTGATAATGAGGCTGAGGTTCGTATAGCTGCTGCAGGCAAGGTGACTAAGTTCTGCCGGATTTTGAGTCCAGAGCTTGCAATACAGCATATTCTTCCCTGTGTAAAGGTATATTTGCTCATTGATTGTTAACTTGTTTATGCAAGTTCTTTGCATATTTATGCTGTTGCGAATAGTCTTGGTACAATCGAACTAAACTTTGGGCTTATTACCTTTTTTTTTCCCCCTGCAGGAATTATCGACCGATTCATCTCAACATGTTCGTTCTGCTTTGGCTTCAGTCATCATGGGCATGGCACCTGTTTTAGGAAAAGTAAGTGGTCTCTATACATCAACTTCGGAGTAAACTCTTGAGTACCTGTAAACTTTACATTGCTGCTATAAAAATAAAGTTTCTAAGTAGTACTTGGCCTAAATAGATTACACCAACATAGAGAGGATTTCAATATAGCTATTGCAACATTGGTATATCAACAAGATTGTATGTTGAATTTTGTTCTTGATGATTTTGCTTGACATTTCCCTTTTTCCCCCTTTGGAGACAACTGACATTGTTTTCGTACCAGTTTTTTTATGTTTTGCATTATTCATATGGTGGTAGGCAAATCTAACTATGATTTTAGACTGACATGTTTCATGGACAATTTAACATCAGTATAAGCAGATAGATTGCATTGCTAGAGTAGGTTTCCTGGTATTTCTAATTTCTCACATCATCTATCAGTTCAATAGTATGTATGTAGATTTTGTTTCTTGTATTTGGATGTCATGTTTTTTCTATTCAGTGCCATTTCTGTGATTATGTTGGTTCAGATCTGTAAATTTTGATTCTTGATTTAAGTTTCCTTGTTTCTTCCCATTAAATTAAATTTCTATTTATGGTTGCAGGATGCAACAATAGAGCAACTGCTGCCCATTTTTCTTTCTCTATTGAAAGATGAATTTCCTGATGTTCGGTTGAACATTATTAGCAAGCTTGATCAAGTCAATCAGGTTTGTCAAAACCTCATTATTTTCTTCTCACTGTTGCTAAGAATGTCTAGATGGTTTATGTTCCTGATGCATGAATTTAAAAAACTTTCTTGACGTGAGTGATAAAATTTAGAATCAAGCTCAAGTGTGACTTGCAAATCTGCTTTTGTTCATTAGTATGTTCTTTTTAATTAATGCCTTGTTCTGTTGTTTATGAATGCAGGTTATTGGAATAGATTTGCTATCACAGTCCCTGTTGCCAGCTATTGTTGAGCTTGCAGAGGATAGACATTGGAGGGTTCGGCTTGCAATAATAGAGTATATACCTTTGTTGGCAAGTCAGTTGGGTGTAGGGTTTTTCGATGATAAGCTTGGTGCTCTTTGCATGCAATGGTTGAAAGATAAGGTTTGTAGAGCTCAATTGGTCTGACAATTATGTTGACCTTTACTGCAATTTTTATCAACTGTGTTTTGTCGCTGAAAACACACGCAACTTACTGCTACAATAGAATATCCAGAAACCCGATTTAATCATGTTCCTTGATCGCATGTTTGTGACCAAATTAAACTGCTTTCACTGGCTTAGTACAAGAAATTTCTGTGCAGAGATTAAATTAGCCTTTCCAAGCTTAGCGATTAACATCTCAATGTTGTAATGCACCATGAGCTAACTTGTATTCCGCAATTATAGGTTTACTCAATTCGTGATGCAGCTGCTAATAATGTGAAGCGCCTTGCTGAAGAATTTGGACCAGATTGGGCGATGCAGCACATAGTTCCCCAGGTTTGTCTCAATATTTTTACAATGCTTTCCATTTAGCTGTATTGAGTGAATGTTTATGAAATCATTCTTATGGTATGTGGGTATTATTGTAGAATTTGATAGAAAATTTAATTTAAATGTTAAATTTTTGCATATATTGTTTTGTGATTTAGTAGATGGTTTATGTCCGACTTCTTGGCAATTAATTGACTATTGTTTAATTCATCTGTAGACATTTATGATAACATTTGGATTCTGTTACCTAGTTCTTTAGATGGTGTTTAAGACTGAGATATCCTAGAAAAAACGATGGTTGGACTAGAATTAGACAGGCAAGTATGCTCTTAAAAGCCAACTTTTCTTGCAAACAAATGAGTACACTTTACTAAACTGGGAATAATCATATGCGACATTAAAAAGAAACCCCCACTTCCTAACATCTTGCTCATTTCTTTCAGGTTTTGGACATGATTAACAACCCCCACTATCTGTATCGGATGACCATTTTACATGCAATTTCACTACTTGCTCCTGTTATGGGTCCTGAAGTAACTTCTTCCAAACTTTTGCCGGTGGTAGTTGATGCATCAAAAGATCGGTAAAGTGGAAAATATGATCTATAACATTTTCCCCCTGTGTACTATATATTGGGAGTGAAGCTGAGAGCTCTATGTAACAGGGTACCCAACATTAAATTCAATGTGGCTAAGGTGTTGCAGTCTCTTATTCCTATAGTGGATCAATCTGTAAGTAAACTTCTTTGAATTTTTAAACAATGAGTGAGGTCATGCAGGGCATGATGAAGTTCTGATATTTTGAAACTAGTTTATATTCTTCAGTCCAACGATCGTTCATTGTCCTACACTATTGCTGACTGGGGAAGGTATTTGACAATGCTTATGAACTACGCAGGTGGTGGAGAAAACAATTCGATCATGTTTGGTGGAGTTGAGTGAGGACCCAGATGTTGATGTCAGATTCTTTGCCACCCAAGCACTTCAGTCAAGTGATCAGGTGATGATGTCTTAGATATAGGTTGTTGTAATTACTGATTTTTATCATTTTGCATTTTTGTTTTCCCTTATCTTGTTCAATTGACTTGAAATGTAATGTCTTACCTAAACTGCTAGATATTATCTTAGGCAATCAGTTACTTTTGGTTATATTTTGTCTTTCTCAAAACTTTCTTCAAGACATTTGTATTATCCCATGATCTATGCAATGGCTTGATTCTCATGTTTATCTATTTCCGAGATGAGCTAAAAATAGTTGAAAAAGAAAAGTAAAAGGAAGGCTGATATTTGGGTACCTTTAGGGTGGAGCTATTGATCATTTCATTGTCAAGCAGACTGTGCAAGGCTATAAGAAATATACTTCTTTTAAAAGCCTTCATGCTGTTTGGAGTATGAATTTAGACTTCAAAGATCTATCTGGTTTAATATTGTCAAACATATATGTTTAAAAAATATATATATATCAGTAGTGTTTTTCTAGATTACGAGTATAATATCATAGTTTAAAATAATTTAATATTAGTGTTTAATGTTTAGTATATCATGTTAAATAAAAGTTTAAATAAACGTGTGAAAGATAACTTATTTTTATCAAGTATCAAGACCTTTTAGGCATAAATTGTCTTCGGCAAGATGAACATATGGGATACATGTGTAATTATCCTCAGGGAGACTCAATTCCAATAGTTTTTTTAGGTAACACGTGAAGTGTCTTTTCGGACTTCAGCCCCAGAGACCAGAGGATTTGTACAAGCGAATCCTTAAAAATACTTGCACAATATGTTATTGGTGTGATTCAGAAAAGAGAGCTTGTTTCATGAACTCTCCCTAACGTAGGTACAAATGAAAAGTTTTCGTACCACTAACATACAATCTCTGACTTGACTTGTCAATCTATTGTATTCAACGTGACATAGTTAACTAAAACAATTCCTTTCTTTCTTAAAGTGTCCGTGCTTTGGCTTTCTTGTATAACAAGTACCCGAATAGCGTAAGGATTAAGGTTCGCTTGTATTATATATATATATAACAAACGGTTTTTAGGCATTAGGCATTTACAGAACTGGTATGAAATTGACTAATAACTTGAGGGACTAATCCTCAAAGAAGGGTAAGGGCGGGCTGTTGAATCTCCTAGGCTTGGTACAGTCTGATTGCTCCCATCCAATTCTCTTGTTCATGTTATCGAAGACGACTAATTGCCCACGTAATGATACATCTGCAAAGAAAGGAACACAAACAAGACAAGCCTCCAGTGATTGTGTGGTAGTGATAGTTTGCTCAATGAAAACTGACTCTGGAATTTTAACTAAAATGATTTTTGTTTAGGGATATGGATTTGCATAACACAACAGTTTTCAGGTCCAATATCCCAGAAAGTGTACCTCCAAGTATAATCGTAGATCCATCATGTACTTTGCTTCCATCAAGTATTCCTAAGCATACATTTCCCTTCTTCTGCAGTATATTGTCAGACAATGATCCTACCAGGTATCTTATAAAAATCAAAAAAGGAAAAACAGTCCAGAAGCCTTACACTAATGACCAGATAACCCTCTGGGGGAATTCGAAACTTGGTGGAGACAATCCACCATTTGCTCCCAAATTGAAGGGTCAAGGTCTTGAAAAACCTCTTGACCTCTGTAATAGATCTGCATTCACGTGTTAGCATGTAGCCAATTGGACTTAAGAAACGACTCCATTAAAGTTGGTTGTCAGGTAAGACGTTAACAGAAAGAGAACAATGGGCTAACAAGCAAATTGACCTCTTGCTTTAAACTTCTGTTCATGACCTGACCTACATAGAAGTTTTCTCTCATAATTCACCAACTACTTAAATGGTTGAACTTCCAACTTATTACAAGTGTGAATCTTTTTAAACAATTCTTCAAGTAATGCTATTAAGTATATATAAAGGTGATTTTGCTACTCTTTTGGTCTCAAACTGCATTATGTTTACTGGTGTACTTAATCACCTCAATTTAAAGCGGTCAATCAACATATGGCATGGAATAAAAATCTTTGATAAATATTCTGCAACTGAAAAGACCTTGATCAACCATAATTCAAGGAGGATGGAATTGACCATCCTTGATTTTCTGCCATACCTGATTGGAAAGCCGCCTCGCCAACAGATTGGTAATGTTTCGTCAGATGTATCTTGGTATAGCCCAGCTTCAGAAACTTGTTCAACCTACACCAGTGCTTTCTGATCAGATTATTCATTCCCTTTATATAACTCCACCACATACTAATTCAGTTTGGTTGTGAGTGAACGGTACTTACAGAAGCAATCAACTGTGTGTATGCTTCTTTTGGGAAGTACGTGTAGGAACTGCCACTGTCAAATACAATTTTTCCCATTCTGCTACCAAAACTCAGTGGGGTTCTTCCATAATTCAGTTTCACAATTTCTGTATGATAAAATTCACTGAAAATATTTAAAGAAAAAGCAAAATGAATCAGAAAATAAGCAGGAAAGAAGTTAGACAAGTCATACAGCAAATTTTGAATGGATGATTCCAAAACTCAAAATTGCATCATAGCTGTGCAAATCGTATCATTTTCTAATTGTTTCAAAAGTTTCTGCATTGGCTCTTATTAATAACACCTAGTAATAGCAACAGCAGCAGCAAGGTGGAAACCGAAAATTAATATTGGATATACTGCAAGACGTATCAAATTAATAAAGGACGGGCTTTAAAACATTCTGTGCAAGACGTATCAAATTTAACAAATGACGGGCTTTAAAACATCTATGTATCTGTCAGGCGTGTATATTTACAAAAATGGAATACAACTACAAGCCAGAGCCTGAAGTCTAAAAGATGAAAAAGAAAGACCTTAAGAAATACTCACATGTTCTTGTCAAGCATGGGAACCCAGGCCATACCCCACTTGGGCATAAACTCATCCCCAAAAAACATGTATCCACCACCACTGATATCAGTGGAAAGGCAATGACCTATCACATCTTTTATTATCCCTTGGCTTACCAACTGAGAAGGTAAACTAACTTTAGCTCTGCTTAGTCCAAGAATGCCATCTGTCTTGGCCAAAGTGTTTAAGAGTGGGCCTTGCTGATCATACGCACACCTTTTAGACAAATACATGCATATCAGCATTTTTTTAATAGAAAAGTTTAACAGAACCAATTCAATATTGGTTGTTTCCCCTCAATGCTGGGGAAGGAGAAAAAAAGGTGGGGGAGGATGCAGGGTACGGGAGGAGGGGTAGGACTAATTACCCAAAAATCACTTTCAACTTAGTCAATGATCCATTTGTGGACATCAGATGCTGCTCATCTCTTGCAAGAACACCCATGGAGGAGCTATGATCTGCATATTCAATCTCATAGTCGCATTGTTGGCATGTTTCACAATCAACTGCTTTATGATTTCTTTGAACTTCAGTGCAAAATGAGTCCTTAGGAGGTACTATATTCCCTCTTCTTGGCTTGTACAAGGCATTTGCTCCCTACATCAACTTTAATCATCAGAGTTGATATACTACAAAAAGTCTACAAACCATTGAATATAACCATCAACTGTAAATTATCTTAATTTTGGCATGTATGTGGGTATTCAATAAACAGCCAAACTACAGCATTTTTCCTAATACATTCATCAAATAGACAATATTTTTTTAAAAGGTAAATAAAATTGTATTAGAGCCCTTCAAGGGAAATCAAGAATACAAAATGTTCAGCAAGAAGCAACCAATTCAAACAACTTCTTCAAGGGAAATCCACTAAATTGATCTACTAGACACTTCAAATAAGTTGCCTCGAATCGCATATCATAAGAACAGATGAGAAGCTCTTAAAGCTAGATCTAATTCCAGTTCCTAGCTAAACTTGAGCTCAGTCCGTCAATTCTCTAGCAATCACAGTTTCCCTTAACTTGCTCCAAGATAATTTGATAACCACTGAATGAAAGACATTATCCACTTGAGGCAAGATACCAGAGGCACTTCTAGCATCTTCAACTTGCGGTTTCTATTGAACCAAATAAGGGAAGCAATCAGGAGAAGAGCCAGCCCTAGAGATTTAGGCAAAAGCAAAATGATAGAGAGAGAGGGAGCATAAGGAGACAAGGATGACGGTTGTAAAGTGGGCAAGTCAGTAAGCTCAGGAGCTAGGATCTGAGTTTGGAACTTGGAACTTTGGATTGGGGTCCAGGGAGAGCACTATGAATTTCCCTGTGAGCTCTAGTGGATGAAGGAGAACCTAAGGCCTTGATGGGTGCTACTAGAAGCTTAGCAGTTGGAGCTTCAGACATGGTGGTTCAGTCAAAATGGTAAGAAAACATAAGCAAGGGATAGGTGGGAGAATCCCGCCTATTACCGTTTTAAAACGAAAAATCAAAACAAATTTGACTAAAATTTACAAGGGGTCGGATGAAGCTTAGAAAGAAGTTGGGAGTTTCTTTCTATCTATATCTATATCATAGGCTGAAAATTATATATCAAATAGACAATATTAATAGCACATCAATTATCTTTGATTTGATTTAGCTTTTCTGTACCGAGTCTGAAGCATTAAGCTGTTGCTGATGTTTTACACCCTCATAACTAAAAGGGAGTTCTGCATCATGTACATACATGAAAAAAGTAAGGCATTCATGAAGACACATACAACCAAATATCCTGTAAGTGAATGCCTGCTTGAATATCTCATTTTAAGCACCAGTTCTAGAGCAGTATAGTTAAAGATGATAATACCTTGGCACAGCTAGCGCAAGGAGCATCACACTGGATCCACGTCAAATCACTCCCAGTGTCAATATCAAGATAATAAGGTCTGGGAGGATTCCCAACCAGCAAATAGGTAAAATACAATCTACATGACACATAATTTCGGTCAGAATCAATAGCAGAGGCAAAGGCACACTGATTCACGACCTAAGTCACTGATTCACAGCCTAAGTGCTCTAGAATCTGCCACTTTAAATCAAACAAGGAGAATAACGGGGGAAATTGAAACGAAAATGGTACAACTACAGCAGTAAAGTCGAAACCTGCTAATGTTCATTGGGCTGTGTATGCTAGGAAAATTCGTAAGAAAGGAATTGCCAGAGCTGAACCCCTGAAATGGAGCTTTGGCAGAGACTATGAAGGTCTTAAAGCCCAAGAGCTCATGGCAATTGGAGAACATTTCTCCCACCAATAGCACATGATAACTGCCAATTATGTTTGCCTAATTGAAAACTAAAAAATCTTCTAAACATTGATCTTCCCCTTTTGCAAGTTAGCACACATTTGTAAAAAGATTTTGCATTACTATGATCGACATCTCAATTTTTCACCCTCACTTGTAAGATTTACAGTCATTGTTCTCGTCATAGTAAAGCTTTCATTAGAGCATAATCACAATTTTAACACTTTCTGACAACCGATAGCATCAGTCACTAGTTGGAAATCATACTAAGATGCAGCCCAGCCTCAGTTGGATATACATTTTTTTATTTACTGAATAATAAAGATAGTTATAGTTATTTAACTGAAAATTTGGACATAATTAACAGAAACAGAAACATGCTTTCTTTCTTTTATCGTTGATCTATTCAGGCCCAAATCAAGTTTCTCCGTCTTTTCTTAGATAAAACGGAACATAGGAAGGCTATCTGGTGTAACTCGTGCAGAATACCAACAGTGAACGACAGGAAAAGGAAGGCCAGGTAAAGTTGGGTCCCTAGCAGCACAAGATAATGCATTTAGTGTACTTAATATCGCTTTTATTAGCTCCCAAATCACCTTTTAGAAAGAAGAATGTGAATGAGGATGCTTCTTTAACATATAACTGTGAAAAAAAAAAGTCACTTTAAAAGACAAAAATACTGGGTCCTAGAACCAGTTTTCCCAAAAGCATTTTTGAAGTCTCCCAAACCATACGTCATGCATAAACTGCAAAGATGATCAAGAACAAACTCAAACGATGAAATGAAGTAACTTAGATCGCACTATTGCCAAATTGAAAAGTTAATATTAACTAAATTAGCAAAATTGGTACATACCCATCTGGAAACACATTGCCTCTAACAGGCAAAACGGTTGATGAATCCAAGGCGGCAGCTTTTGAAGAAGTCAACTGAACTTTGTCACTGCGTTCAATCACATCACCAGTTGGTACCACCAAGCTGTCTTTGATGACAAACCTCAGATTCTGCTGAAGCTCACTCTGGGGTATCTCATAAATGCCCAGCTTATGATATAAGGGAAAGATAAAGGACTGGGGATCTCGACCATCTTTAGAATCTTTCAATTCTTGTATACTCCTCGTGAACACGGTGCTGTACAGAAAAAGTGCAAATAGAGAGACAGATACAAAGGCAAGTAGCCCTCTTGGGCTATCAAAAAAGAGTCTTGATAGTGAGAACTGTAATAGAGGGTTCGAAGATGGTGGCTGAGGAGGAGGAAATTGAATTGGAGGATGATTTCCTTCAAGGGTTTGGATTTGATGGGGTTGCTCCGGATGGGGCAGTGGATGGCCATCATCAGTAAGTGTAAAAGTTGTTATTGTTTTGCCTAAAGAAGGATTGTCTGGTGGTGGAAGTGAAATGATGACAACTCCTGTAATCTGAGGTGATAGATCAGACTCCATAACTCTCTACCTAGATATATACAATCTGCAGAATTGGCCTCACAAGCTGAACCTGAGAGAGAGTGGGGAAGGAAAGGAGAAGGAGAAAGATGGAAGCTTTTAGGATTCAATAACTCTTTATCTTTCTCCAGTGGTGTGAGCTATCAGAGACTGAGTCAACGCGTTCTCATTACCCATCGAGAAACAAAAAGTCAATACCCAATCCAATTCGATTATCCAGACCAGGAGAAGCATCTTCCAGGAAGCTCGCCACTCTAACCCAATTGGAATTGACAAGTTTTAAGGAACGCTCAGGATATTTGCGCCTGAATTCTTTTGTTAATATGATATTTAAGGCTCTGCTCTGGTACATCATCGAATTCCAGTGTACAGATTAAATATCGCATCCACTAGAAATGTTTTTTTTTTTGGTCAAACACTAGAAATGTTGTCATTAGTGTTAAATAATAAAACATTGTTTGAAAGTTAAAATTTATTGAATACATTCGTAGTGTTTCTTCTTATTAGAGACAAGTGTATAAAAAAAAGTTTGAAAATTTATTGTTTTATTATTTGCTGATTTTTATTATCAATTTGTAATATATATTATTTTCTGATTTTTATTATCAATTTGCAATATATATAAAATTTAATAAAATATAGAAAAATATTAATTTAGTAATTTTATAGTTATCATAATTAGTATAAACAAAATTTTCATATCATAACTTATTTATGGGTGTGAAAAAATAATTTAGTATTATATTAATAACGATAATCATGAAAAACAACTTCTAATATGATGCAATTGGTGTTGGAAATAATAGCAAAAATTTTTCATATAATTTCTCAAAAGCCCAGATCACTTAAATTATATGATATGATTGATATATAAAACATGAATCTTAATACATGTTTTATTGTGAAGCTTGATTCTTTTCTTATCATTTCTCTCAAGCTTTTTATGAAATTGGCTCATCTTAATCACAATAGCTGCACACTATTGTGTCTAATTTTTATTATTTTTAATTGCCTTCATATCTTGATTTTAGATACAAATCCTTGTGTTTGATCTAAATATGAGATCAATTAAATGAAAATAGTGTGAATATTGCATTAATATTAATTGGGTTATTTTGTAAATTTTACATAAAAACACCAAAGTCACGTAAATTTTGCATGAAAATTAAAAAAAAAAGAAAGAGGAAAGAAAGAAAAGAATAAAAGAAAAGAATCCTACATGATGATAAATCACCACCTTAAAGTTAATACCATTTAATTTAATTAAATGTTATGCATGGTGGTCACTTACACCACTATGCATGGTTAATGCACGGATGTGACAAGGGAGTCACACCCATGACTCCTCATGCACACCCGTGAGAAGTTTTAAGATTAATTCTGGCTTTAATACGTGGCAGCTTACGACATTAAAGCAAGCAACCCTAAACCTAGGAACAGTCTATAAAAGGCAAGAGAGGGTGGCAGTTGAAGGGAATCATCTTTCATTTACTATTTCATTCGTTTACTCATAAAGACATAGACATGGGAGGCACAGAGAGATAGAGAGAAAGAAGATAAACAGAGACGAGAAACAAAGAGAGTCTGAGAAGGAGAAGAAGAGAGCAACAACAGAAAAGTGGGAGTTGGGAAGAGAGGCCAAAAGCGAGAGTAAACACTCGGTTGGAGGAGAGCAACTGAAGCAGAAGGGGAGAGCCAAAGCTGAAAGTTGAGAGTTCAAAAGACCTATACTATCTCATCATCTAACCCTTTGTTTGCTTATCTCATTCCTGATATGTTGCTTGTTTCTTTAAGTTTATTGTTCTGTTGGTATTAACTAATTCACACTCTTGTTAGCTTAACAATTGTTGCTTGTTATCTTGTCATAGTTCATTTAATAGTTACTGAATTGTTATTTTCAAACTTCCGTCGACAGTAATATGGGATTGAAGTATTTGAGTATGATGAACCGTGTGTATGATATGATGGGCTGGTCTCTTTTATTGAGAATTAATGTAGCTATTTAGTTGAATATGCATGATTGGGTTATGGATATGTTGCCTTATTTATTGTTGTGGTTTCTAAACTGAATGAATGTAATAGAATGACCAAACTATGCATCATTTTAGTATTAAATGAAGATTCGAGAGATGAAGTTTAATATGGATTGAGAAACTAGAGATACTTAGGTTAAGAACTAAAAATATATTAACTTAAGTGGTAATTGGTAGTTAGGTTTTCATAATTAATTCGGATAATAACTTGTTGAATACGAAAGTTAGACTAGTTCATTATTCGAATCGATTTAGAACCCAACTATTAATTTTAGTAAGACAACAATCCAATCATTTTCCCTTAATCATGCATAGGAGATTAAATTAGTAAAATTAATTCTCAAGAATTTTTCCACTTCGATTAATCTATTTGTCTTTGCTCCCAATTGATTCCGTCTACTTTTAAATTTAATTTCGTAATTTTCTTTAAAAACTTTCACTCAACAATCGGGATAAAATGTCTAAGACTGCATTGTTTTTATTTTTATTTTTAATTCAAATTTAATTTAAGTTAACCAATTTCACCTCCGAGGGAGACGACCATGGGTTATCAACTACAACTATCTCGTATATTTGCGAGTAGGATAGCTTTGGTCTTTTTAGAACTTCTTGGGTATAACAAACACGTGTTTGGAATTATTGTGCACTCCTAGGAGCCTAAGCCTATTTATAATAGGTTTTAGATGTTTTAGAAATTTAATTAAAATAAAATTATAATTTCAATTAAATATTAATAAGAATTACAATTAGTTTTAATAAAATAGTAATTATGTCTAAATAAGATCTATTGTCTCCTATTGATCCTTATTTATTAAATATCTTGTATTTAGTTATAAAGTTTCTCAAACTTTACAATTAAGTCCAACTTGATTAAAAAAATAAAAAAAACATTTTTTCTTTATGTGTGACCCATTAGGTTCTTAAATATATTGAAAATTGATATAAATTATAATTCAAATCATATTTAGAATAAGATAAATTAAACTCTTTTAATTTATCTTTAATTTTCTAATTAAACAATTTATATTCATATATCAAGATTGGCATCTAGTAACATATCATAACCAATCAAATATTTAGGAATTTAAAACGGTTTTGATTAACCTTAATGTGCATGATTTTTACATATAATTCAAGCATTTCATCATACAATATTTTGAATAAACATATAGCATGGAAATAGAGTCTACTCAATTTGAGTCCAACCATATTAGTTCTCTACCATTAGTAATTGATTCAACTAATGATATTTTAAAAGAATTATTCCACTTTGGCAAGAATTTTCATAATCAATATTTAACAAAACATTCTCCCTAATTATTTTAAAGTAACGAATCATATATTGATCACTTAACTACCTTTATATAGTTCACGCTTTATCTAATGACTATCGACTAAGCTACCCTTGATTAAAATAGATCATAAGTAATATCAAAATATATCAACCTTATATGAGATACTGATAGAATCTAAATAGATTATATTTCTAATCATATATTTAATATATTTTGTTTGTTTATTTGAGAGTTTCTTATTGTCTATAATACTTATTTTGATTCTACTATGTTTTTAGGACTTATTAGCCTTGATGGATAAAAAGGAGAAGAATTAGGGCAAAATTAGGACAAAAAAACGAAAGAATTGAAGCTATTTTGGTGGTTGCATGTGTAAGTCTACATGATCCTGTGGCTACCCATGTAGCTCTCTAGGATCGTATTTCTTCATGATTTTCAAAGATTGAAGCAAGATTGAGGGACACAATCACTCACATTTTTTCACAATTTTTAAAGACTGAAGCATTATTGAAGGGCACTATCATGCACATGATCGTATGAGTGACCGTGTCCACTCCAAGATCCCTAAATTTGAGCTGTAAGTGGATAAAACAAATATAAAATAAAGGAAGACAAAGGGGGTTTGTAGGAGGCTCGAGAAAACATTAGTCTTGATGTTATGATTTTGAGGTAAACTTTTGTTGGTACTTGGATGAGATGAACCATGGGATAAACCAATTCTATTTTAACGC
Source organism: Erythroxylum acuminatum (assembly GCA_026284645.1). Taxonomy (NCBI): domain Eukaryota; kingdom Viridiplantae; phylum Streptophyta; class Magnoliopsida; order Malpighiales; family Erythroxylaceae; genus Erythroxylum; species Erythroxylum acuminatum. The sequence continues at coordinate 9,601,632 of JANKOD010000007.1, forward strand.
AATTCATTCTTTAGTTTAATTGAGATTCAATTATGTGTTCTTAATTATTCTTGAACTAATATTACTAGCATATTATTTCATGTATGATTTCATGTAATTAAGATTGAGGGATCCTTTTATATAAATATATCTACTATAATTGAAAAAAAATTATATGCAAACCTAAAGATAGGTTGATATAAATCTTTTAGATTAAGGTTAAATCTAATAGTAAAATTCACAAATCAATTAAAGCAATCTTAGGAGTTTTAACTAGACAAAGACTTCATGTAATCAACTAAAGGTTGGGTGTTAATAGTTTTGAAAAAGATATTAACATATAGTAGGAATTTTCACAGTCCAAAAAACTATATATTAAGTTGAGTAGTGAAATCATGTTTTCATGAGAACTCTTAGAGGGATTCAAAGACCAGGTATCACTGTTTTCCTTAATTGTTTCTCAATTTGTTCTTTTCTCTAGTTAATTAATTGTGTCAAACTATTTTAATTAATTATTTTAATTTTGCACCTGGTTTGTCTTGGATATCATAATTTGTTAGGCTAGATAATAGAAAGACAATACATACTAGTAATTTTAGGAAAACCTTATTTTTTTTTAATCTACTAATTTTTTCTTCTTAGGTAGTTTTTATTTCTTTTCTTTTATATTTATTTTTTCTTATAGCTTTTTTTAAATCTTGTATTTGTGTCTTATTTTCTGGATTTGGATAGTCATCATGATAGCCACCAAAAACAATGGAAGGATGGAGAGGACAATATTCTCAAGAGGACTATAGTGTGCCATCGCTTATGGCAGCGTTAGAAGCTTGGAATGAGAAGTATGGTGACATGTATTCAGAAGCTCAATTGATATCTACAGTGTGCTATGACATTTGTGGGGTGATCACCCTAATCATAAATGTTATGCTATGACATTTGTGGGGTGATCACCCTAGTCATGAATGTTAGGCATTGACTATATATGGAAGCATCTGAATTACATGGATAACTGCCCTTAAGATACTCTATATGAGAATACTTATAATCTAAAGTGGAGTGATTATTATGGCTATGTATTGAATGATTATGCTTCATCTGGATTTCTAGAACAACAACAATGAGAGGAAGAGGAGCGTATTAGAGATGTCCTCATGAAAGGCATTACTTTACAAAAGGAAGAGGGGCGTCTTATTGTTTATGATACTTATTTTGTTCCTATTGTGTTTCTAGGTCTTATTAATCTTCACAAATAAAAGGAGAAGAATTAGGGAAAATTGGGATAGAAAAAGAAATAATTTAAGCTATTTTAGTGGTTGTCGTATAAGTCTACACGACCGTGTGGCTTCCTATGTAAATCTGCACGGTCGTGTGGCTTCTCGTGTAGTTCTCTAAAATAGTGTTTCTGCGTAATTTTCAAAGATTGAAGCAAGATTAAGGGACACGCCATGCACATGGTCATCTGAGCGACCTTGTCCACTCTATAAACCCTAAATTCGAGCTATAAATAGATAAAATGAAGAGAAAATGAGGAAGGTCAACAGGGGTTTGTAAGAGGCTCGGGAAAACATAAATTAGAGAGAACAAAGAACAGCAAGCAAACATATTTAGGATGGATTTTCATTAATCTAAATTGAATTTTATAAAGATTAAAAAGGATTTCATCATTGTTCTTTTACTTTTTTTAATCTTTCCTTTAATTTTGATGTTATGATTATGAGCTAAACTTTTATCGATACTTGGATTAGATAAACCCTGGGATAGACCTTGTAGTAATTTTATTTTAACTTAACTCATTTTTTTGTTTCACTGAGATTCAATTATGTTTTCTTAATTATTCTTGAATTAATATTGCTAGCGTATTATTTCATGCAATTGAGATTGATAAATCCTTTTGCATGAATAGATCTACTATAATTGAAAGGAGTTGTGTATGAACTCAAATATAGGTCAACACAAATCCTCTAAATTAAGGTCAAACTTAATAGTGAAATTTAAAATTTGATTAATACAATCTTAGGAGTTTTTTGATTAATCAATTGAGGGTTAGGTGTTAATAGTCTTGAGAAAGATATTAACATAAAATATGAATTTTCATGGTCTAAAAACCGTAGATTAAGTTGAGTAGTGATATCATGATTGCATGAGAAATCTTAGAGGGATTTGAAATCCATGTACCATAATTTTTCTTGATTGTTTCTTAGTTCAATCTTTCTTCTAAATAGTTAATTGTGTTAAGCTATTTTAGTTTATTATTTTAATTTTTCATTTAATTTATCTTAAACACCCTAATTTCTTAGGTCAGATAATAGAAATATAGTAAATACTATTAATTCTAGTGCTCGTAAGATGGACCGCATACTTACCAGTGCTAGCTACAACTATACTATGCACTTGCAGTTTAAAAAATAAAACTATATATCAAATACTTTAAAGATCTCAAGTCAAAGGACCACTTATACGATCATCACAATGAGAATTTCTATAGACATACAAGTAATGTTTCAAATGAAATTCTTATATAGGATCAGCTCAATAAACTTGTTCTCCCATAAGTAACCATATGTTTGTTTAAGTATTTTCATACCTTAGTTTATAAGTTTGATTACTTCCTTTATAATGAAGAATCATAACGTGTGCTAGTCTTTTTATACCCTATTAACGTTCAGTCGTAATAGAATAATGACTAGAAACAATTTAGGGATAATATATAAATATAATATGAATCTCATAATTATATTCTATTATAATTTCATTTGCAATGTATGTTTATCTCATCAAGTTTATCGTAAACATTTAGATATGTATAAGACAAAGAATGCCTTTAAATAGTTATCTCACTAAATTATAATTAATTGATTGGCAGGAGGGCATAAACTAATAATCTCCCATTTGCACTAAGCTAATCGTTAAAGTATCTTGTACCATATCACTATATGACAATCATGCTACTACTGGGACAGTGGTTTAGTAAGAAACTGCCTAAACATATACTTAAATCTTACAATTTTTTTCTTAGTTATCATCATAATTAAAAGAAATTGCCTAAATATATACTTAGATCTTTGATGACCTTTTATCCTTTTGCATGCTTAATGGCTCTAAAGGTTACAGTATATTACTGTCTGAATAATACAGGGAACTATTCCAAGTTCATTAAAAAACTTACTAATCCAGTTATTCATTTCCACTAAATGAAAAATATGTTATGTCCTAATTAGCAATTAATACTGCATTGGGACATTTCTAATCTTAAAATAAAATTTTTCTAAGTAAAATATACCTTAACAAAGATTTGCTTATAAAGTTAATATCCTTATAATCTTAAACTCAAATATCAACTCATATATAGAATAATGAATACTTTACAAGTATTATATATCTCAAATACTAAACATCTTTAGTGCATTATCTACCTACTTAGACTAGAATAAGTAAATAACTTCCATATCTATCTCTACAGAATTAATTTCTAGAATAGAGTTATTCCCTTTTTCACATTTAATAAGAGTTGTTCTTAGACTATCATATATTTAAGAATTGAAAATATGAATTTTTTTCTCTATGCGCAGTATGCCTCTAAATACTTCCATTAAAGAAGAGAACCTATACTCCCATCAACATAAAAGTGAATCTTTCAACTTCTCATAGCCTTTTCATTATACATCAGATGTATCAACAAAGGCATTAGTTTCAATTAGATGAATTGTTATGAGATTTGGACCTTTTAAATTTTAGTTTACTCCCACTATATATCTTGAGAACCATTCTCCATAAGTGCTTTTTTATGAAATAAACATTTTGTTTAATAGGGTATGTAAGTTTATATCCATCCTTTTACACACCTCATAACTTTGTATTATCCAATTTAGTTATAACATTATTGGATAATATATGCTTCAACTAAGCATCACATCCCAACATAAATAACTTTCACTCTTTTAAAGTCTTGCATTGATTGAATTGGAACTATTAAAGGTGAGTTATAGTACTAAGCACAACTATAAAAGAAATAAATATTACATCATACAATATATCATATTGTATTTTCCTACTTACATAAAATCATACTCTTGTGAAATTTATTTACGGAGATATTAATTAGAGAATCTCATCCTTTATAGATAACCGAAAAAAATGATATCTCACTACATTGATCTCATCGAAGTGCTTTAGCACTCTCAATGCTTAGTAAACTTATTCTCAAAAAATTTATTCTTTGAGATTTTCAATCAAAATTTATTCTAATTAAATAATTTATGTCCATAATTTATATATTGAGAACCATTCTCCTTAAGTTTTTTTTTTCTGAAATAAACATTTTGTTCAATAGGGTATGTAAGTTTATATCCAACCTTTTACACATCTCATAACTTTTTATTATCCAATTTAGTTATAAATTTATTGGATAATATATGTTTCAACTAAGCATTACATCCCAAAATTACTAACTTTCACTCATTTAAAGCCTTGCCATTTCATATCTGATATGAGATCTTGCTAATTGATTTAATCGGAACTAGTGAAGGTGAGTTATAGTTCTAGGCATATCTATAAAAGAAGTAAATATTGATTCATACAATATCTCGTATTGTATTTTCCTACTTACATAAAATCATACTCTTATGAAATTTATTTGTGGAGATATTAACTATAGAATCTCATTCTTTATAGATAACCGAAAAAATTGTATCTCACCATATCAATCTCATCGAAGTGCTTTGATACTCTCAATGCTTAATTTCTACTTAGATTTAAACAATTATATCTTTTTAAAAATTGAAATCAATATTTTATTTAATGCATATGACTACCATATAGTCACTAGAAATACAATGAAATCATACTTTTGAGAATTGTTATCACATCTCATACATACATACATATATACTTTTTGTTTTCAGTTTTTCAATTTATGCTTGTTTCAACTAAAAAAAAACTTTTTTTATTGTTAATATCAATGTATTAACTTTTTTATCACTAATAATAATTGCATAGTAGATAAAACTCAAAGATAAATTATTTTAATTAATTAAATTCATTTTAATCTCTTATATGATATTTATTAATAAATTATAAATAAAAATTACTTTATTTTATTAAATTAATAATTTGAAAATTAAATTTTATTTATAAATTAAATTTTATTTTAAATATATTTTAATTATTAAATTAAAATTTTGTTTAAATTTATATATTTTAAATATATTTTAAATTTAAATATATTTATTAGTGAAGAGCTTTTGGAATGTGGCATGATCAAAGCCAATGGTTGTAAGCAATTGTTAAATTAATTTTATTTAATTAAATTAAAATATTAAATAAAATTATTCATAATAATTAATAAAAATTAATTTATATATATAGTTGATAATAAATCAGATAATGAAAAAACAAAAAAAAACAAAAAAAGCCACTTTTGTAATTTTCATAAATTCTAAAAATTGGAAGAAACAAAAACAAAAAATTCAAACAAGCATATTTTTTTCTAAATTTGAAAAAAAAGTAGAAAATAAAAATAAATAAATAGAAAACAAACAGACCCTATTTCATATCTTAATGTTGAGAACCCTGTAATTGTTGTAGAGAATATTAGGTAAGGAGTACTAGCTCCTTTGGTGCTTAAGCTTATTTATAATAACTTTTGTGTATTTTAGTAATTTAATTAAAATAAAATTCTAATTTCAATTAAACTTTAATTAGCATTACATTTATTTTAATTAAATACTAATTATGTCTAATAAAATCTAATATCTCATATTTATCATTTTCTCTCTTCAACCTATTTTTTGCATGTAACCCATTAGGTTCATAAATATGTTGACAACAGATATAAATTATAATTATCTAATTAAATAATTTATGTCCATAAATCAAAATTAGCATCTAGCGATGCGTTATGATCACTTAAATATTTATGAATGTTAAAGTAGTTTTGACGAATCATTCCGTGTGTGATTTTTCTGTACAATTCAATCATTTCATCATATAATATTCTGATTAGACATAAAACATCAAAAATAATATCTACTCTATCTAAGTCCAATCATATGAGTTCTCCACCATTAGTAATTAATTCAATTAATAACATTTGAAAATTATTTTCAAAATGTCATTCCACTTTGGCTAAGGATGTTCAAAATTAATACTAATTGAGAGCAACAAAACATCTTCCTTAATTACTTTATGGTGATGAATCTTATAAGATCACTCAACTACCTTCATATAGCTCATGTTGTATTCAATGATTACCAACTAAACTATCCTTAACTAGAATAGGTTATAAGTAATATCAAAACACAACAATCCTTATATGAGATACCTTAGAGATTTCAAGTTAAAGGATCACTTATATAATTGTCACAATGACAAATTTCATGACATACAAATAATGTTCCAAATAAAATTCTCATATGAGGTCAGTTTAGTGAACTTATTTTCTAATAAGCACTCACACATTTATTTAAGTACTTATGTAATGCAACAAGTGCATGCACAATATAAAAATCGACATTATCATTTGCGTATAAGCTATCTCAAGAGTAAATATTGCCCAAAGGATGTGGAGGAAGGTGATTGGCATTGGTTGATTGAGAATAAATGGGAGACTCTAAATTTTAAGGTAATTTTAAAATTTAAGTACTTCAATTTATTTTGTTATTGGTTTTCTTTTATTAAAAACAAATTATTTATGAATTTATAGGAACAAAGTGAAAGAAACAC